>WAAE01041155.1:0-16410 GCA_013400495.1 Nicator chloris | reverse complement strand
TCAATGTATATGACTTGGGCTATGTGCTGGTTTTCGCATTACCTGCTTTACATAGAGCAGCATTATAATGCAAGTATAAAACAGAGAGGCAAGTTAATAACATTTGTGCAGTACATTTTTTTACAAGAAAGTATATGAGCTACTTCCAAGGCATGTTGTCAGTTTGCTAGTTATGCCTTCTGGAAATGGTCCCATAAAGTGAGTGCAAGCTGCCCTCTAAATTACAATGTAATTTTCTTATTGTAGCGGAAGGTAAACATTTGGAATACCATCATGTTTATCACAAATAGGGAACGCCACATTTGCTCAATGGAAAATTTTAATCAGTTAAGTGAAATTTGTGGATTCAATGTAACCTTTTTTAGGAGTCTGTTTTAAATTCTTAACTACAGAATATGCTGCAGTTTAGTTGATGAAAATGACCTGTCTGTAGAACTACCGTTATTGCACGTGTAATGTACTGCAAGAGAATTTTTGTACACTGCAATATCAACTGGATTTATTTCAGCCAGTTACAAGAGGACATACCAGACCATTAAAAAAAAGGGCTCTCCTAAAGGATAAATATTATTCTCTGACCCAATTCATCTTCCACTTAGTTTGGGTTATTTTACCTGGGTGGGGGGAGAAGCAGGGTTCTATCTCTCCATTCCTTCACTTAGTGTACATTTGAGTACTTTCTTCTCTACGAAGTCTCTAAGAAATATTGGGCCTGCTGTACTTTTATAACACTGATCAATTATTGGGAAAAATTTTTCAGTTGCATTTAATCTAATATATTTACCCAGGCAAACTTCATGAGCATGCTAAAATCACTTTCTTTGAGCATGCTATAAATCACCCCAGATATGTCAGAGCCCTCTTCACTATAGAGCCCTCTTTATTTTATGCATGTTTTATATGTAAGAAGTAGGTCTTTTGTGTCCCAGCAAAATAAGCTCATTGTATGTATGCAATTCTATTTATATACATATGATCAAGATAGAAATGTGGCATTCCTGTCTGGAGAAGATGAATCACTACTCTGGGAAGTCGGGTCCACTGTAAATGAACCAGAAAAAGTGTCACTATCCAGTCCTTGTAGCACTAAAATCCAGAGTACAGAAAAGGTTACCCTGTAAAAAGGAGGTTCCAGTGGCTTCATTGAGTAGAACTCAGGATGTTTCCATGGATTGCATAACCCAGGGTAATCAGGCTTAAAAATTCTCCAAGAGCTTTATTCTCAGTGAGCAGAGGTCACTCATTACCCTGCACAAAGTTGTGCCAGGGTGGAATGGAGGTGGGAAAATAATGAACTAACACTAAAGACTGTACAATGATTCCTGTCACAATCATAACACACGTGAGGACTATGTGTCTTACAAATTCAAATGTTATTTTTCTTACTGGTGCTAAAACTGAATGAGGTTGCAGAGCAGTATTCCTGAGAGCCAGATTCCGTCACACATATTGGACATGAGGTGCCAGTGGCTTCAAAGGAGGTTAATTGCAAAGGAAAATAATGTTCACTATGAGAAAGGACAACAGAATGTAAGCCTCGGAAGTTTCGTAGGATTTTATCCAAGGGGAACCATAATGATCATCCAAATCTGATTTCCTGAAAAACAGCTCCAAAAATTTCAACCACTGACTGCTTCACTTTGCTCACAATGCTGGTGTTTGAACGTGTCTTTTAAAATGACAGCTAATCTTAATTTAAAGACTTTAATTGGTGGAAAATACATGACAAACTCCAGCACATTTTGTATGGTTTAATTCAATTTAATTGCTGAAAAGTCTATTTTGACTTTGAATTTATTAAGCTTCTGATTCCAGCCACTGGGTCTCATTCTCATTTCATCTGCAAGATTAAAGAGCCTTCTACCACCAGAATACTTTCCTCATGTGGGCAGCTGCAAACTACAAACAATTCACCTCAACCTTCTTTTTGTTTAGTTAAATAAATTAACTTTTTTAGTATTTTAAGGTTGAGACAGGTTTCTCAACCTTACATTATTCTTTGAGTTCTTTTATAGATCAAACTTCTGACATCCTTTTTATACTCTTTAAATGAGAACTGTACAAAGAATTTCAGTAAGTTCTTGCTATCATGGATAGCACTAACCACCTCCTTGTTCGTTTCACCTTTATTAAAACAAAGTCCATGCATGGCTTCAGAGCCACAAAATCACTTTTTAACCTCAAATTCAGATGAGAGTGCCCTGTGACCTCCAACTGCTCTGTGGGAACTGGTAAAGGTTCTTCTGGAATATTTTACTTTAGCTAGAGATTCCTTTAAGCTATACTTCTAAATAACTCTCAAACAGAACCATGTAAAGAAATTCTTGTATATATGGAAAAAGTCAAAAAGCCATCTGCTCTTATGCATGTATTATTCTGGGAATAGAGCAATTCATTACCTGAATAGACAATAATTTAGTCATAGATAGAATGAATGTTATTATTTATTATAAAAATTTAATTAATTCATCAGACAAAGAGAAAGTGATTATAAATAATTGCTTAATTGCTTAAAAACCAATTTCCACTTGGGTAATGTAAAAACTTAAATCAGGGGTTTAACTATCAGCCATTATATGCATAAACGCTATGCTTACTAAGCTGGACATTGAAGGATATGATGAAGAGCTCTGACAAAGAGATTTTAAACTAAAAATGCTAGTCCAAGAAACCAGTTTGAAGGATTAAATATCTTCTCTGTATCTAAAACCTTTCTGTTTACAGTCAAACTGACAGGAAAGCATTACTTCTCCTCCAAGTAAGTAGGCACGCCAAAGGGAAAATAGATATTTTCAGATTTTTTGTTATAACATTTTTACCACCCATGTTTTGGTACCCAAGCAGCAGACATACACTACTTATGGTGGTTACTCCTGGCAGGGTTTTTTATTGAGCAGCATTTCTGTCTTCACAGAATTTTGATGAATTATACTACAAGACAAGTGCTTAAACGTGAATTAAAGTTTGAATCAGTGGCTGAAATGGTTTTGTTCCAAATCAATTTTAAACATGATTTTAGAATTCACAGTTTAGTGATAAAGAAACATTGTTCTTGGCACCTGCTGTAGTGATTGTCCGTTTTCCTGAGGGCTAGACTCATCCTCTCCTCAGCACAGTAAATGTTTCCTTCTTGTGAATGAGGAATGTGGGGAGTACATTTTCCTTTGTACCATGCTTCTCCCTAACTCCTTCTCACTTTGCTGCACTATGTATTTTGTGGAATGGACAAAGGACAGTAGTTCCTGCTCACAGGTTTGTAGTCTACATATTCTGCTTCTGTGGCACTTTAAACTTGTCAAGACCTTGGAAAGAGAGCCATCTCCCTTTCTTCAGATTCCTTATGAGGTACACAAAAGAGCTGCCAGGAATGAACATTATTACTTTCCTATTTCTGCTTTCCCTCTTATACTGGACATCCAAGGAGAACCAACAGGCTTGTGCTCCACATGTTCAGACTGGTCCTTAGAAAGAAGTGGCTGTTCAGCAGCTGGTATTTCTTCAATAAAACTGCTGGTATTTCTTCAATGTAACTGCTGCCTTCTTGACATTCTGAAGTAACCTCTAATTTTCACACAGGTAAGAGAAGCTGTTGCACATCTAGGGACTAGTGACATTTGGGAGGTGCACTGTGTGTTTTATATTCTACTTCTAGAGAAATTACTAGAAAGTGCTTCAGGGTCACAAAATTGGGAGTATTTTCCTTATTTTCCTCATGACTTTTGGCAATTATTTATAAAAAATGATTAGCTGCTTTCTCATTAGTAAAGCAGTGTGAAACTGAAATCCTCACTTGCTGGGAAGTGTTCATTCAGTTCTTGTTTCTTTGACTTCTTCTCATTGGAGTTCTGCTTGTGCATGCTGAGGAACTTCTGTGAGAGCCAGATTATGACAGATTCTAAATCTCAAACAAGATTGACAAATTTTGTTTCACTTTACATATGAAACTATGCAAAGCCATGAACTCCTTACAGAATTGCAAATAGCATCTTACTGCACGACTCACATGTTTTTTAGAGCAGAGTCAAATCTGGATGAATTCCCAGGGCTGTGCAGCCCTCCAGTGCCCCTGTTCTGTTACAGTGGGTTTAAAGCTTTGCATGGTGCTAACAGGTAACCATTTTCACAGACAAAGGGGAATTTGCAGCCCTGTAGAGTTTTAAGGTGCTCCATGTGGGGTCTGTTTTGGAAGTATTGATTTCAGCAAATGATATAAATCATACTTATAAGCATTGCTGTAGTTAGGTATCTTGATCTTGGGTCTAGTCATTGAAAACAAAACATTTCTGCTAGGAAACATACAGAATCACACAATGAATTCCAAGTACAAATATGTGCTGCTATTTGTAAGGATTTCTTAACCAAACATCACGGGATGCTCATCTGTTTCATTGTCCTAGAGAAGTATGCTAGACTGAATGTGAGTGCTGCATTGCTCCATGCTGAGATATAAATAATTCCTGTCAGGCTCAGAATAAAGTTTTGTAAGCCTTCTGAGCACCTGTATTACATGGAACATTGACTTCACCTGCTGTCCATCATTATGGTCCCTGGAATACATTTTAGGATATTGCTGGCCCTTGCTTCATGTCTTGAACTGAAAATGTGTTTTTTTGCTGGAAATATATTTATTCACATTTTTGTTTTCAAGCTGATACTTTTAGGCTAAATTTCTAATCTTCCCATAAATACTATATCTCAATATAAATTTTATTATTTCTTTGTAGCAATATTACCACAAATTAATTCTCTCTCCTGTTTTATGTATCATCAGTAAAAACCATTCATGTGAGAATAATTCCAGCTTCCAGAGCAAAAATTAAGATATTAATCAAGATGGATAATAAAGTCATGTCCTGTGGAAAGCCACTAGATACTTCTAGTCAACAAAACGCTATTTATTAAAATTATTAACTTAGGATAAATTAAGCTATAATAAAGGTTAATTATATAAATAAATCAACTTGGACTTCTGAACAACGTAAAGCAATTTGTTAATATTTCCTGCACAGACTCTTGCTCTCCATAAAACAACCAGCATCCATTGTTAGGAAAGAAAAAGACAAAAATATTTGTAAGAGTACTACAATTAGCTATTTATAGTTACTATGGAAACAAAGCAGAATCAAATAAGCATCAGAGCTTGTGTGATTATATTTTCATTCATTTGATAGGCTATTGAACCATACTTTTGTTTTTAATAGCATTTTCTTTCAAATATTAATAAAACTTGGTGTTATGGATTTCACATTAAAGTGTATCCTAGTTGATGACAATAAGTTGAGACATTGGAAGGCTTTAAATTCTACTAACCTATAAACATGAGCAATGTGCATTGTAGGAAGTTCTGCTTGTTTAAAAGAACAACTTTCAAAGTAGGTTGCAGAACAGAAAATATTGCCACTTATTGTCAGATGTTCTTTGCTGCAAAAAACCACCAAACTCCATGCTTTAACTTTTTGTTATGGTACAGGTGAAAATATGGTTTATATGTAGGATTACACACACAGTCCTATCAAATCGCTAAAGATGAAACAACAAGCAGATTAAATGAAATTAAATGACAATTATAAAACATTAAAAAATTAACAAGTAATTTATTACGTATGAAAGCACTTGTGGTGTTTTACGCAGCCTTTAGATGCAACTAATTTAAAATACATGAATTAATTTGGAAACAATCTCAATTTAAGTGTATTCAAATACAAAAAAATACATTATGATCAGCTCACTGAATTCCACGTCCAGACAGGTACAGGACACCTGTCCTTGACAGTCAGCACGGATTCAGTGACATTCAGCACAGACTCAGATGTATTCCATGGGTTTACTACTCTGACTCTTGCTACTGCTTGTGGGCATCCAGGAACCTTGCTGTCTCACACACAAGCTATCTATCAGCCTGCTTTCCTTAGACTCATTCTATGATCTTCAGTATCTTCTGATTTTATCTTTTCTCCCTTTCTTGGAGCGGGATGGACGTCACACCACTGACAGAACCACGAGGCTGCTGCCACCCCACTGCTTCGGTGCTCCTTCCACAAAAGCTCACAGGAATAAAACTCCAATGGAAAGACCAAGCTGTGGATGAAAACTAATGCACCCACATACAGAGGTCACAAGTTGTAATTGTAATGGTAGCTTTAGGGCAAGAAGAAAGAAAATCTCTTGTTTACTAGAGTCCAACTTGCTCTCACAACCAGAAAGATTCTGACTACAACCTGTCCTAAGTTTCAATTAATCACGAATTCAAAGGTCCATTTCAGATATGTAAAGAGAATTACAATGATGGCAGCACCTAACTTTTCTAATGACAGGGGACTCACAGGCTGCAAAGTTTTTAAAATATTTTGACAGCCTATACAGTGCACACATTACTGTGGTATGGGATAATCAGCTTTTATTGGTACCACTTTTGAGACCTGTTTCCCTTGTCCTTGTTTCACTTTTGTCCTGTTTCCCTTGCTTCCTTTCATGCTAATAAAAAACATCAAAACTCAGATTGCTTTTTCTTCACCCAGTTCTTGACTCTAGTTCATCTACTGTGCTTGTTGTAAGTTCCATATGTAAATTAGCTTTTCTGTTAAGGAGGAAATTACCTTATGGATGACATCCTAGTTCAATTTACATCAGTAGCAATATTTCTGTCCCTTCACTGGAGACAGAATTTCATAACACAAACATAATTAAAATTATTACTGGAGGAAATGCAGCTTCCAGAGGCAGAAAATGTCTTGTTTCCCAATGCTTTTAATAATATAATAATGTACAATTTTTTCACATTTTCCTATAAGTAAAGTGTATCTTCATCCAGAGGAAAAAAAAAGGGACAATGAAAGAGAAAAAAAATTCATTTCCTATGGTGATACAAACAAAAGGGGAAAAAATAATTTAAAGAATAAATTAAGTATAATTGTGTACTACAAATGCTGCACACTAATCCACCTGATTTTTTTAAAGCTGTTTCAGAAGAATGCTGTTCTCTAAAGCTATTTTTAAAGAATGTTTTAATCTATGATGTATTTCCATCATATTCCATATGCCTTTCCATATTTGAAAATATTGGCTTCATCTTCAGTACAACGAGGACTGGTGCATTTTCTCACTTCAGAAGTATCAAAAAGTCCTTGTGATGTACTTAGATTTCCAAAGAACAACAGCTTCTTGAATCTCTAATATTAATTTGGACTTGAAACAAATATGTTATTATGCTGTTAATTGTTGTCATCAGTCAAATCCATGCTTGAAAAATATGTCTATGATTTTGACGATTAACTTGCTTTGGAAGTGTTAATACCTTAATAAATAAATTACCCAATACCAGATTTTTTTTTTTCTGAACTAAAACAGACACATAAAGGTCTTTGAAGTCTTGAAATTTAATAAAGATAGATGCATTTTTTAACATTTCTTTCAGGTCTTTTTCACATTTGATTTTCATTTTGCTGCCATCTTTCTCTGTTTCTGACAACATCATGTTGGATGAAATGGAGTGAGTGAGTCAGAAAGAATGTGTTGCAGACTTCTGTTTATAACCTAACATCTGACTGATTCATATTAGAACATCTTGTCACCCACACAAGAGAGTACAATGTGTTTGTTAGCTGGATTCTTCATTTAGGATGTTTCTGGGTTTGTTGATACTATTTCTCCAAATTCTGTATCATCAGGGAAACAGGAATGTTTCCTCTTCCTATTACAATTAAAGGATGTCTTCTGCTGCCAACAAATGCACTTGTGTTGGCTTCTACAGACACAGTCCTCATGAAAGAATTGCAATAAATACATTTTGGTTGGGTTAAACAACAGATGGCTGACATCTACAGTTTCATTTCTCTGGTGGTATTCTACCACCCTCTGAAAAGCTTGAATTGTAGCACTTCTTGTGTTTCTTTTTGTTGATTGTGTTGATTTTGCAATAGGAAGCAATCTGGAAAGCAGTAATGACATCTCTGAGAAGGGCAAAGGTTTTTCAGCAGTTTTCTGCTGGTAAAGTCTGAGATAGTGAAAAAGCATAGGTAATCTGCAGGGTTTACTTTTAGTTATGTAGCTCATCTGGTGAGCAATCAACGCAAACAAAACTGTGCTGGCAATAAATTCTATAAATGGGAGTGTGCCTCCTTCTTTCTTATTGAAAAATGTGAGAAATTGTTGCAAACTTCCAGTTCCTTTTTTTATGCCAAGACCTTTGACTTTGGAAATAATTGACATTGTAAAAGCTTCTTTTTTTCTTCTCTACCCGATTTAGGAATTGGAAGATGTAATGGAAAGTTGAATATGGATGGAAACACTGAAGGTTTCTAGATGAAACAGAAACATTTGGTCTGAACTCAGAAACACCTTAGGCATGGATTCCCCGGTGAAAACATTCGGAGCAGCCAGTAGAAGTAAAAATCTAAAACTTTCTCTTTGCAAACAAATGTTACCATGACCGACCTTCTTGTGAAAGGAACAGGGTCTTGCTGCACAGAGCTCCTTTCATCTCCTCTCGGGGTCAAGCAGTGCTGCCCTCAAGCTGCTCAGCAAGCAAAGCTCACCTGTCACCCTCACACACGAGCAGCAGAGGCACGCTGCTGCTCATTTGCAAGAGGAGAATAAGTTGCTTTAAAGCAGAGTTAAGTAAATATCAAAATGGTTTTGCAAAGATGAAAAACTGCCCAGAGATATGTCAGTTTAGACAAACATGAACTTTTTAAAATAAGAAATGTATGAAGAGAGAGAGAAAGAATTCAGGGTACAGGCATAAAGATACCCGCATTCTCACCCAAAATGCTCAGTCAGCATAATTCTGATATTCAAAAATGTTTAGGGGTTTTATTTGCCTTCCAAGAACCAATTTCAAAAGAAAAATACCCAACACCTTCCTATTAGCTGCTTTTTTTTTTTTTTTTCTTTCCCACATTTCTTGAGCAGCATTCCTTATCAAAGTATATCATGTCATCTGACCTAAAGAACAGGCTGGAAAAGAGCTACATATATATCATACTCTGTATTGGTTTTTTTGGGGGGAAAGAAAATAAGATCAAAGCACACTTCAGTATCCAACACATTCATATTGATTCCATGTAAAGATGTGCTGTGCTGGGAACTATGGTATGATATGAATTTTCAACTTGGTCAGCAAAGGATGAAGTATCTTGGAGTCTAAAATTTCCAGTGCTTATTTTTCCCCTGCTCTCAGATGATAGTGCCATTTTTAAATGAAAACCATTTGGCTTTAAGAACATGGGATAAAGGAGAGCAATACAGTGCACTAATCTCTGAGATAGAAAGCATTTTGAAGAAGCTTTTGGGAAAAGCAGTCAGTCATATTGATTTGGAAGGCAAAGAAAGGAATGTATTGATAGAAGAAATGGCTGAAGAACTTGTACATGGCTCTTAATGACCACAGCAGAATATGGGCTACCCTGCACCTTTTTTTTTTTTTAAATTTTTTTTAAAACCATTTTTCAGAGGGAATTCAAGGTAGATCCTAATGCTTAGCTAAAATAGACATACTCTTTCAGCATTTGGGTTTGGGCTATTTTATGTAAAGCTGACTTGCCTCCCTTGACAGAAATGAAGAGAATGAAATAGCACTGGTTGTAAAAGTCCCCTAGAGGGCATCCTGAGTGACACTTGGTGGAGGGGGAACTAGGACAGCTACAAGGAGATCATGAGGAAATTCCCTTCTCTTACCAGATGAACTGTGCCCGTGCGAACTGGCCATCACAGTGATGGAGAAATGAAATGGATGGGACACAGCCTCTCTCTTTCCATGGCATACAGAACATAGGCCACTTTGGGAGGTCCTACCTGGAACTCCAGAGCAGTCCCCCTCTCCCTCTTTTCCTTAGCAGTTGGATACTACTCCAGATGCAGACTCATGGGTGCCCAATGAAGGGAACAGATCATTTTCACAGACATGCTGGCTCCACCACTGCCAACACAGCCCAGGGTGCTGGGGCTGCCTTTGCCACAGGGCCCACTGCTGGCTGACGTTAAACTGGCTTCTCTGGACTTCTCTGCAGAACTGTTTCCCAGCAGTTCTCCCCCACCTTGGGTTGCTTCATGCCATTCCAAAGCAAAAGGATTCACCCTTTGCCCATGCACAGCATCTTTAAGTGCAACACCTTCAACTTTTCCTTCTCATCTTGAGAAGAGCTCACAGGCCACATGAAGCAAGGATATGAGAAAAAGCAGGAAGGAATGTTACACCAGCCCCTTTCCGAAGATAATTTTATTTTTTATAAACCGATAAATTAAAGCTATCAGTGTGTTAGGCATATGGCCTCATTAATACACAGAGCAGAGAGGGGATTCAGCAAACAGATGAAAGGCTGGCTGCTGGTACTTCTCATCTTACATCTTTCTACATGACTGTGAAAGTTTTTTTGTCCTGAAAAACAGATCCTTACAGGTACAGCGCAGAGGTGTACTTGCCTCCACAGCCATGGACACAAATTTTGTATCCTTAGGATCAGTGAGCAGTAAATAAGGGTTTGAATTCACTGCACTGCTACCTATGCATGAAACTGTGAGTAGGTGAGAGAATGAGCATAAAAAAGTATTTTCATTTCTTCCTGTTTAAGCTCAGAATTGTCTATTTCTGTCTCTCATAAAAAGACACTGGTTAGAAATTCATAATGCAAATGCTCTCTCCTGCTAGAATAAATGAGTCATAAAGATACAGCTATTCTATAGCCACTTTTTCATATTAGGACAGTATTCATATAAATGTTTGATTTTAAGTATGACAAGCACTGGAAAACTTTTTTTAATTAAGTGGCTGGAGTTATTCATTACAAATATACAAAAATATAACCAAGAAAAAATATAATCAAGAAACAATACAAGTCTTGAATACGATGTAAAGAAATATTTTGATTTAGGACTTCAAAAATGAACTCAATCTAGTCTACAGAATTTATTAAAAAGATTAATAATAACATGGAATTGCTATTTTAATTGCTTTGCTAATCATAGGGGCATTATGCAAAGTTCTTTAAGATGAACAACTTCATTTACATGTCTGCTATTGCTAATTAGTTTGATGCTTTGTGCTAATGGAATGGGCCCACAGCAAGAATGTATATTTAGAGTAGTGGTAACAAGTAATTTATTAAAGTATAGCCTTCTACATTTGGTTATGGTGGAAGAGTTGGTAACCTTGTTGAGCACTGAATGCTGTTATTGCCCTTTCATGACACTGATAAAGGAGGGCAATGCATCGTCCTTAGAGATGGATGCAAAGAGGTGACAAAAGCCATTTACATAGTTAGGAGAAAATAACAAATAGCACTTTGTGAAAATGACATTTAGCAAAAAAATATTAAAAACAATGACAGCTACAGGCTGTTGAAATTCATATCAATAACATCCTTGTTTTCCCCTAGCAGCTAAGAAAAAATGAAGAAACACATTAAATTGGATTACACAAAAAGTCCTTTCAAAGCTTTGGTTCCAGGGATGGATAACCAGGAGGGTGAAGCAGAATTGGTAAATCCAAGACCATGTTGGATGGGGCTCTGGGCAGCCTGGTGTAGTTGAACTCATCCCTGCAGGGGCCTTGGAACTGGGTGAGCTTCAAGGTCTCATTCTAACCCAAACCATTCTGTGATTCTATGAGGACACTTCTCCAGAGAAGTATTTGAAAACATTAAGAACATAAACAAAAGCACCATGGTGCCGTTAGAGAATTCTCAATCTACTTTCAGTTCAAGAGAAAGCAAGTTAACATTGAATTAAATATATATGCCTATTATTACTTTGAAAAAGGATTTTATTGTTATTGCACTGAATATTTTAATAAACTTCATGTAGTAAACACTGGAAAGAACATTATAGAAAACTCATTCATTTTAATTAGTCCTTTTATAAATTATACAAGTGACACTTCTCAGCTGCCTAGCAGTAAGTAAAATGTCATTTCTGAATTCACATGTAAATAACTGTGAGTGACAATTAAGAATATGTTGATAAAGAAGTATATAATTACTGCTATTACCATTATACTTAAAAGACAATTGAGGACTGAGTTATACCTGTTAAAATAGAAAGCTTCTTTGAAGAGAAACCCCAAAATATTTTTTTTGCTTGCTCATATCAATCCAGTGTATTATATGCTTAATGAATGCACAGCACAAACCAGTATAGAAAACAAAGCAATAAGAAACAAAGAAAAATACATTCATTTTTCTGATGATTACATGCAATGAATTCTAACTTATGGTAATACAGATTTTAATTAGTCTGTGTTTGATGAAAGATGAGGATGAGAGGCAACAGCTTTTTATTAAAGTTTTGCTCCTCTGTTAACATATTGCATTTGATAATTGTTGGAGTTTGTGAGTAGATATGGACCAAACTTCTGTAAATATGAAATAATTTCTTAATTCATTTTGCAATGGAAAGCTGCTTAGATTTAAAAACATTCTTAAGAAGTAAAAATATTTTTAAACATTTTAAACTAGCATAATTTGGTTTGGTTTGCAGTTTCTTAAAATCTTATTTTAATAAATGTAAACAGAATTTATTAAAATAGTGTCATTGTTATACAGCTATCTTGTTTTAAGGTTAATTTGATCCAAAAGTAACAGTTTTCAGTTTTCAGCAAATTGAAGGATGTTGTCAGCAAATTGAAGGATGTTGTACATACTTATTTATATATTAAGAGCTCCAAACTTTTACTGCTGCTTATGTAAAGACACGGGACTGCCTGTGTCACTGTCATACAACTGATATTTATTAAAATGTCATCACATATATTGGTAACATATTGACAAAGTTAAAAATAATAAATAATTATTGCCTTCATGTACTGGCCAGGAAAAAAATACCGGTAATGGTGTCAACCAGTTTTAATGGGGTTTTGTGTTTTTTTATGTTTTCTTCCATTGTAATGTAAGTTAATTTCCCTTGGTCACGTAACTGAGATGTTAATTTTTCTAGATAACGGGATGAATTAGCACCATTTGCTCAGGAGTGTAAAAAAAAAATAGATATACAATGATATCAGGTTCTGTCTACAGTGGCCTTCTGTGGTCATGTCTGTAATGTGTCCATGGAAAGACACATGTTTTCTTCTGATTTTCCTCTCCTTTCTCTCCCCTAAGAAGTCCAAATGGCATGAAGCCATTGTCCTTTTCAAAGTGCTCCAAGGCCTTCTGCATTAGGGAGGTCCTAATTGCTCCTCACCACACCAGAAATACAATCATGATTCACAGGTTATTTATACTCCAGCACTTCTGCCCCTAAATTCTGCCAATTTTCACTGTCACATCAAGTCACAAAAATACACTGGGGTATTTCTCTGGATGTGCAGCAAAGATAGATTCAGCTGGGTTGTACATGGAGCACCATGTGCCAATAATTCCCTTCACTCATCTATGAGCCTATTACATGCTGACCTAGCTTTGTTAGTGTGCATCCACTCTCACTTATGGGTCATAAAGCTATGCCCAGTCACCACATTAAACCTGATCTATAACTGTTCCTGATTACCTAGGGTGTTCTGTCTGAAAAAAAAATTTAAAAAAAGAGTAATTCAGTCATTTTCAAATTGCTCTATGCTGATTTACTTGTCCTTAAAACCTGACATCAAATTGCCATTGCTGATAAAAGTGGAGAGGAAGAATATCTGTGCATAGCAGTTCCAAATGGAAGCACTTCAAGTAAAAAAATATGAATGCTGCTGGGAGCACTTGCAGCAGTGACTGATCTGGCTATAGATTGATCTCTTTTGTTCAAACCAAGCCTGCTGTCAGCAGTAGCTAGTCTCTCTTTCAGCTGATTTTAAAAGCATCACCCAGAAAATTAGCAAAATGAAAAGGGATGCTTCTCCTTTCTGAATCCCACAGCATGCATGCTACAGAACTTCGTATGGTCTGGCAAAAGAATGCAAAGCAATGAACTTGCAGGTAAAATTTAAGAATCCACAATGATTTCCAGCTGGGGAGCAGTGTTACAATTTAAAGTGTCTGTGGAGATAAAAACATGGTTACCCATGGCCCCTGGAAATGGGGGAGGTAGAAGTTCAGGAAGGGCTACAGCTGCTGCTGGTGAAATGAATGATTACCAAGTAAAAAGATATGCAGGAAAGACAGTCTAATGTTCTGTTTTGAGGACAGAGTGGAAATGACAATGTCCCTGTGCATCATTAAGCTCCCAATCCAAATACTGATGGCAGTGGCAGAAGAATTTTATTATCTTGGTTTTTGACACATAAAAGCCAAGTCTGATGGAAGACTTTGTCTGAAAATTATTTATCTTAGCTGTTCCATCAGATTCCTTCATTTTGGTAGAAGTCAAAGCTTTTGGGAGTGGGCATGAATAACAAATAAACAAGGAATTTAGTTGGTAATGCTCATTTGCCTTTTTCTCTCTTTGGTAACAAATGGTACAAACAGTAACACCAAGACATATATTGCTGCAGTATGCTATCAGACTTCATTGTGGATTCAAATGAAAGGGAAAAGAAAATCAGAATTTTTTCTACTACTTTCTGTGAAAAATAGATGAGATACCATCCTAAGAGCTATAATTTCCATGTTCTTTCTTTTCTACAGAGATGGAAAGGGATCATTAGGAATATATATAGCCCAGCAAGCAAGGGACTGTTGGATATCTCTGCAAATAATGCATAATAAATCAGTGAACAAAAGCCATGAAGATTCCACTGTTCAAAATATTGTTTTTAAAGCCCTGTGACAGATGTAAATGGGTGGTCTAGCTTAAAAAAAAAATTAAATAAATAAAAAACCAAACCCAAAATAAAAAAGATTCTTCCCAGCAGCAGAGCCCTCTCATTATTTCAAATCTCAGGTTTGAGGCTTGAAGAAGCAGCAGCAGGGTTATTATCCTCTGTAAGATTCCGTCTCCTGTGACAATTTTTTGACACACTCTAACAGGATAACAAGGCATGGAAGGCTGACACAGGAGGATGATAATGCACTTGAGATTGCCTTTTGAGTAATTATGTGATCCCAATTAAATTAGTTTAGAGTGTCTTAAAAAGCAGGTTAAAATTCAGTATTCATTGTCCACCTTTCTCTATGAGTAGAAGTCCTGCTCAGAACACTGCATAATTGCCATGAAAGCCATGATTAGAGCCTCATTGCCAGGATTCATTACTGAGCTTCCTTTGCAGTGCTCACAGGTAAGGTTGCTCCCCAGTTTTTCCTGCATTTGAGTGCATGAGGTTCTGGTAATAAATGTCATTTAGGATCTACATAGAGGTACTGTCACCTCAGAGACAACTTCATTCTTAATTAAGAATTTGCAGTATTTCTAGAAAAGAAAAGGTTACTTATGCTTGTTCTTTTAATGACATATGGATCTGGACTCTCTGCAGTCAAATACACCTTCTGATCATAATCAGAAAGTGGGTGTACTTTGGGAAAAGCTATCCTTTGGTTAAAAATGAGCTGCTTTACCAATTTTGTCTCAGAGGAATTTTTGCACTAGTATTTCAGAGGTACTTTTTCAAAGAAGAATATTTCAATATGCAGGCATTTTTGATTATTTTTTCTGCATGAAGTACATGGATTATTTGTCCTAAAGGATGGCAACTGACAGTAAAGAGACTGTTTCATTTATTTTAAAGAAAAGGATTAACACATCCTACCTACTCTGCCTTTTTATTGAGACAGCAAATGACTTGTGTTTAAATATATGCAATGTAATTATTTTGATCTGTGAAAAATAACTAACTCAGGTAGGTTAGCAAGAAATGTATGCCATAATCGGCCAGTTAATTTGTCTTTGTAATTAATTATACCTTCGTATGATTCTCTCCTTGTTTCTACAACCCAAATACACCCTTGTATTTAGCATCAGTTATATAGTCTCTCATTAAAATAGAAGCCATTGGTCCATCTACCAGCAGAGCATTTTTGTCTCAGATCTCAGAGGATGAGATGACACCCAGCTATTCAACAGCAGATTAGATGCAAACCCCTCCAGGCATGCAGTGGCAAATTGGTCAAGGCTCACAATTATCACTTGACTTAAATGATATCTTTTTTATGGTTTGAATAAAAAATATCAAAGCCTCATCAGCCTGCCTGTACACGTGAGGGTGAACAAAGTTTACCTCTTAGAAAACCCTCAAACCATGCCCAAGCTAATCAGACCAGTACACTTCACTGGTGTTTCCAGTTCATCGAAACGAAACTGCCACAGAGGGAAATATGGAAAGATCAATGACAAAAAAAAAAAAAAGGCATGACTATTCAGTAAAGTTTGAATACTTACTTAAATTTGCATTTAATAACAAATTAATGAGATTTGATGTTGATTCTTTCTTAAATGCAAATTACTGCAAAATTATTTGGTTGATGAAGGAAGCCACTGATAAACTATACGTGCCTTATGGCTTGGCATGGTCAATGCCACCTTCTGGAAAGGAGGATGTGTGCTGGGGTGACTTTATGA
>WAAE01041119.1:0-13230 GCA_013400495.1 Nicator chloris | reverse complement strand
TTCTCCATTCCGGTTTTTTTTAAGTCTGAAGTTGTTAATCACCATCTGTCTGCTTTTGTTTTGTGCTGAAAGTCACTTATATGGCAGTTACACCTAAGCAGGACAAACGAAACTAAGTTGGAAAGGCTTAACTGTCTAGATCCTAACTGGCAGTAGGGGCTTATGGAACATTGGCTCATTGAGTGACATTTTGCAAATGTTTGCTTTGATATTCCCAATTAGAATTAGCATATTATTGGCAATCAACCCTGTGTAACATTTGGAGCATGACTGCATAACTTCCCTTTGATGTTTTGTTGTACATCAGGTATGATAGTTCGGTCAGGAGAAGTAGCAGCCTAAATTAGGAGCCAGCATCTAATGTCTGCTTTTCATTAGCTAAAGCTGTTAATTTCTCTGGGTGTTATTTCTTTTTCTGATGTCATGTAGACAATCCTTCTGCCACAGCTCTAAAGCCAACCTGTAGTACTACCAGTAGTATTACTGGGTTGCTGACCTGATGGGCAAGGAGTTTGTTTCAGCAAGTAATACAGTTCACTGCTGTTTCAATGATTCTCATCGCTGATTTCAAAATGCTATCCTGCTTTATCAAAGCACATCTGAGGAACTTACATATATCATAAATATATATGATCAGCTAATTGAACAGCTAATATTATCTCAATTCTCTTTTCAAATCAGTCTTCACCCAGGCATTATGTATCATGGACAATACAGCCAAGTTACCCTTGCAATAGCACTCAAAAATAACATTTACTTTCTCTCTCATTTCTCAACAAAACACAGGCTAGGCAAGTCTTTTGCTACTTGCCTATTTGTTGACTGATATAATTTCTTTTAACAATAAGTTAATTTCATAGTCTGATATTCAGGAAATGGGTATTTTTGGAAATAGTCAGATCTTGGTTTTTGATGTTTAAAAAGTAGACTGAATAACAGGGAGGATGCTTAAAGGAAATGTAGCAGGGATAGCTGAGGGACATGAAAGACCTCTAACCAGAGTAATATTAGAGTGTCCACTGTAAGGTCTGTATACATGTGTAGCTGGAACATAGAAATTCTACCAAGAGACTTCTCCACAGCCAGTCTTATACTACAGAACGGGAAAACTCTTGTGCTGGGAGAAGCTGAAGAGAGCAGATGAGGTGCCTAGCTTCCAGTTCTAGACTGTGTCCTCCAAATCCTCTTTTCATCAACAGTCCAGTGTTTTTAGGACTGGATTTTCTGGTCTCTTTGCATGAACTGTGAAAAGAAATTATATTACAAGAAATGTAGTTTAAGGACACTTGCTTTACTATTGCAGGCATGTAGATGACTGCACAGTAAGCCTCGGTGCTGACTCTTGACTGCTCCAGGGTGATGTACAAGGGTGTCTTATTAGCCTTTGCTGCTGATTTATGTATTTTATTGACGCTGGTATTAAAATGTGTTTATGAAGAACAAGAAAACCATGCAGTGTGCCATTCAGAATAGACTCTGTTGTCTTGCCTGTTTGCTGAATTCATTATTTAGAGCATCAGTGGATTAAGCCCCAAGCCACAGTGGAAATAGGCAGAGCAAGAAGAATTAAGAAAAGCAATGCTTTCCAGACCTGGCCTAAGTGAACTGCTCCAATTATAGCTCAGTAATGAGTTTATTAAAAAAGACAGATGAAAGCAGTAAGTGGTGAGATGGCAATTGTTTTTCATAACTGACCTTAGCTAAGTGTAATTTGAATAGACATACATAATGTTAACTTGGAGGTTTTAATTTTGGTTAGGATAATCACAGTTTGAGCACCCTGGGCTGTCCTAATTCAAGATACTAATATATTCCGTATTTTCTTAAGGGCCTTGGACATAAAGTTTAGCTAACAGATGTGCAACAGATTGAGTTGGGAACAATCTAAGGGTAGTCAAAAGAGCTGCTTTGATTGTAATTTATAATAGGCACATAATTTCAAATTTAAAAATGTATAAGTCTGTGTGACTTGTAATGCTTGTGATTCACAGGCAGTTACCACCAGTTCCCATTAATGGAAAATGATGATGATTTACATAACGCTAATATCTATTCATTATTTAAATCCTTAATTATGTGTGCAGCCATGTGGTGCAGTAAAATAATAAAAGATAAAAAATGCAGGAAGTAATGGTTCTTTCAAGTAACTAGGAAGTCAGGTGGCCATTACATTAAAAAGAAAGAAGATAAAAATCATGTTTGTACCACCTTTTGATGGTTTTTTTAAAAGGGAGGGCTTTTGTTAATACAATCTCAATATTTGGGTCCTAGTTCTACCTCTGACTTTTGCAATATAGCTTCAGAGCTCAATTTTGTTTCTCTTATTTAAAATTAAAACTTTTTCAATCCCATATGAAAATTGGTTGTTTCTCAGAAAATCAAATCCTAACTTGTTCTTCCCCTAATAACACTGTCTACTTGGAGAGTTCAAAAGTTCACTCGTAGATTTTCCTTGCCTATGGTTCTTCTTTGCTGCTTCAGATTTCTGAATTAATGCCACAGGCTACAGGGTGCTGCTCATTGCTGGTCTGTTATAACCTTTTCCACAAGGTTTATATAAGGCTGATCCCATAAAGACACACTCACAATTGACTGATTTGCTAATTTCCTGTTAATTGATTCTTCATAAATATAAATCTATGTGGTACTGAATTTTAATCTCAGTTCATATCAATGCCAAATTTTCATACCTGCTAGAGCTTGAAAACTTAATTGTGTTTATCCTAGGTGTACTTTTGATAGCAGAGTTCAGCTGACCACTGTTGGTTTGTTGTAGGTAGTTTGGGGTTTTCTTTTTGCGGTTGGTTGGTTGGTTATGGGTTTTTCTGGGGTGGAAGATCAGGTGATAAGTATATTTTTTAGAATGAATGCTGGATTATTGATCTTGCACTAGATTAATACTGGGATGCTGTTCTAGGATAAGAGCTGGGAGATAGGACATTAAGATTGTAGGGTGAAAAAGAACTCCCTTAGGCAATGCAAGAGATGGCTTAAGAGTTGCTCATCAATTTTCAACACTTCCATTTGACTCCAAAACATAATAATGGACAAGTCTGTGCTTGTCAAATAATAATGATCAAAGTCCTGTCCTCAGACAGCAAGCTACACTTGCAGTTAAGTAGATTAATAACTTCCAGGTTGTTAATGATACAGGGAAGATGTCTGCAATTGGTGCTGCCTTTTAAATTCAAGGGTCTGATATGTCACTGATGTCAAGTGCATAATAGCTGTTGGTATTCCTGAAATGGGATCATTACCTTCTTACCCTGCTGCAGAGCTGAGAAAGATTGGTCAGTGCCATTTTGTGTGTTGTTCAGGCAGCTACTTCTCCTGGGCTTGTCCAGACCAGTAGATACTCCTGGGTCTGTTTCTTTTCAGTTTTGAAGGAAGAGGAGGGAGGCCTATGGTATTCTTTTTGTGCCAGAGTCTTTTGTGCAGGCACTGCTCCCTCCAGAACTCTCCATTGGGCACTGAAACAGCACATGAGAATGATCTAGCAAAGAGTTTCTCTGATAGCTCTCCCTGAGGATGCGCCTGTGCATGGTTTAGTTGGCACTGTTAGGCACATCAGATGTACTCATGCTTTCCAGTAGCCTCAGTGTGTCTGGAGTAGCTTTGAGGAGAGAGGGATGGGTCACTTGAGTTTGATTTGTATGCACCATTACAGTAGACTGCAACGAGCATCCCTGAGGACAGTCTTCCTTCTCACCCTCAGCCAAAGAAAGATGCAATACTTGGGCTCATCTTTTGACTGCTTCTGGCCTCCTCCATTGCAAACAGACCCCTACTCACAGCTGCTCATGCCTAGCAGCTGCGGAGTCACAGCCGTTGGAGCAGGATTTTTCACAGACCCTGCAGAAACATCTCTAGAAATCTGTCCCACTCTGACAGCTTGATAGGTCTGTGCTTTTGGAGGGGCTGCATGAATAACGTATGAACTGACCCTAAAGCTGGGTAAAGTACAGTATAAAGGACTTGTAATGGGTGTGCAATGCAGATGCACAACAGATAATGCAGATGCACTGTAGCTGAGAGGTTGTTGAATGCTGCAGCAGAGCTGCAAATATTTCAGTCATTGATCTTTTTGTGCCATGAATGCTATGTATTACATATTTTTTGCAGCCCTCCCAGAGCCCTCCTCCTCTCCAGTTGGAGAAAGAGATGCTACAGACAACTTCTCTTCGTTTGATCACATCTTGATAGGAAATCAAAAATGCCAGATAACTTTTAGTAGAAAATAGTCTCAGAGACTCTAAGCTTGCCTGTTACAAATGGAGCTTTACAGTGACAAAGGAAACAAAGTCTATGCCACTGCAGTAATGCTCTGAAACTGTCCTCTGTAAGGTAAAAAAGAAATCTGAGGGATTATTACGGAATGCTGCTTACAAATGGCTTGGCTGCAGCAAATTGCCAGTGTACTTTGACATAACCCTCAGCTTTATTGTGGTTGCACTGGCTGCAAGAAACCTTGACAGCAGATTTGATGACTGATATTTCTGTTTTATTCGGACATTTTATTTTATGCTTGCTCCAATCATCCGTTGAGGAATGGATTAAAATTCAAGCACCATAGGATTGCTTGGACAGAAATAGGAGTTCAATAAATGTCATCTTTCATGGCACAAAATTGACTGTTTATAGGACTAGGCCTTTGATTCAACCCTTTATTGAACCTTGGTTTATGCTGATTGAAACCTTTGCTGAGGACTTAGTATAGAGAACATATGTAATGGCCAAAGCTTTCTGATTGCCCAGGGCTATTTATAGAAGTCTCTGTCCTGTTTTGAAAAGAGATCTCTGCACCAAGCACTCTGAAGTCCTGATGTCCTTCATGGAGCCTTGAGCTGCCTTGTGTCGCAGAAACAGCCTCTTAATATATTTGGGTGCTGAAGGCAAAACTTCACAGTAATTGAGGGATCAGAGCCCAAAAACGTCATTACAAAAAGCTGCCGGCTGAATGCAAGCACCAAAGATGTTGCCTCTTTAAGTATCAGCTTCCTTTTTCCCTAAGGACTTCATGGAAGTATAGCTGTGACTCTCATGTCCAGGACTGACCCAGTTTAAAAAACTGTCCTTGCTTCACACTTAGTCCTCTTAGATCCTTCCTAGATTCCCTCAGGGGTTCATGTGCACAGCACTTTCTAGGCTGCTGGGAGACAGTCAGTCCTTTTCCAGGTTCAGGGGGATTTAAATCCCTGGGTTTGGCTCTCTGAAAAATGCTTTGATGAACAAACAGTTCTGGGTGAAATTTCTTCACCTTCTGTGAATAAAGTTATATTCTTAAGCCAAGCCCACTCAAAATATCTCCCCCAATGTATTTTATATAGTAGTGGGGAGCCCATCTCAAACATTCTGACAGATCAGTTGATTTTCCCAGCTTCCCTGTGAATTTCTGCATTCTTTCTTGCCCTCTATTCCCTCAGTGAACTTTTAGAGGTTGAGCCAGAGGATTCTCAGCTTTGCCTTGGGGCATCTTGTCTCTTTCCACTGCAGCATAAGATGATTTTAAAGGTCATTTCACCAAGATGCTGTGGCCTGCATTCTCCTCCAGGCATAAAGATAAAGCATAAACAGTGAAGTCCATTTGCAATGCATTTCGAGTTTGTAGGGCTCCTTATCTTGTGAATGAGGAAAAAGATGCTAACACTTCTGGCTGTGGATGTCAGAGAGGCTTCCTTTTCATAAGAAGATATGGCCTTCCAGAGAGTTAAGCCCTGAAGAGGAACTTACCATTTGAGCTTAATTTTCTCACAGCCATTTACTGCAGCAGTGGAGAAAACAAGAAGGGATTGCCTAATGGAATCCTTCCCACAGTCTCAGTTCCTGAGTTGTGAAGAAGAAAAATATATTGAACTTCCATTATATACTGAGGTTAGTCTAAGAATATAAGTCTTTCCATGAATATCTTGATCCTTTCTTTTACCCCTGAGCTCTGAGGCTGATGCTTTTGAGCTATATAGACCCTGCTGCTTAAGTCCTCTGTGCCTGTGTGGTAAATATGACATTGATGCCTTGAGGTAACCGAGCTGCAGCAGTGCATTATCTCTCACCAAGGTGTCCCTGGAGGATTGGGCAGTGAGCTGAGGCTTATCTCATCCATTGCTGCATACTTAACTGAGAGTGCTTTAGCTAGCAGTGGGAGCACTTCTGCATTCCTCTGCTCATCCTTCCATTAACAGAGAGAAATCTGAACTGCTTTTTTGTGTTCTGTTTCTTTCTGGCCATTTCAGAGGGTGATTTGGCACACCATTTTTGCTCTTTATCCACACTGATTCTTATTTAAGTGGTTTTAACTAAGCACCTGAAGTTTTATGGAACGAGTCCAGGTCCCAGTGTCCTCACTTTTCAAGTGACCTTTACACAGGTTGCTTGCACTGTGATGGCACTCTGCACACCATCCTGCAGAGCCCCGTCCCCTTCCCAAGTCTTAGACATTCTGTCGTTACTCAGGCTTATATTCCTAGCTGAATACACTTTCTGCTGAGAAGTGCTCTTTTTATCTGTTGGCACAAGGACCATCGAAAATTGCCTAAACATTTGGCATCCTAATGATCAAAATTTTTAATATTACTGCTGCTTCCAAAGACAAGTTGCTGTCAGATCAGTTCCCGAGGTCTCACACAGTATTCACAGAATAGCATAGACAGGAGAGCCAACAAGAATAACAGAACTGCACGTGTGAATATTCCACTCCATTGGCAAACTGGAAACTTCCACCAGGATTAGAGCCTTTCATCAAATCACCAAGAAGGAAAACATATTGCTTGTAGTAGAGAAGCAGAAGTAGGAACATAAAGCCCTGAAAAATTTCAGGCAGTAGTTTTGCAAATCCTTCTTTTTGCAAATATTTTTAGAAAGTTAAATGAGGTTACCTCTACAAGAAGTCCTTTTACTGTTCTGGCTGGAATCTAGGGAGCAGAGGCAGTGGGATTCACTGTTGGGTACCTTCAGATGTTGCTAACTCCATTTACTGCAGAATATCATCAACAAACACATCTTCCACTCATTCCTGCTTGTTCATTGTTTTCTCAAACAGAAGAAAGCTCAGTTCTTGAACCCAGGCTACCGAATTGCACAGGTGCCACATCCTATGTAATACAGTTCATTATTCAATTGTGTCTTGCCCCTTGATAGCAGAAAATGTTTTATGAAGGAGACAGCAACATCGCTCCTTGTTAAATTGCTCCTTTCTAAGAGAGGCTGAGACATTGTAAAGCAATGTTGGATTTTTATGCCATTACATGTAACAACCAGAGGACCAGGAGATTTCCTGTCATGCTAAGTGTAGGAAAAGCATCCTTGTTCCTTCTCCTGATGTGGTGTCATCCCCAGCCACTGTGCATCGAAAACTGTGTTTACCAGTAGTCAGTGGGGAAAATGGCACTATTCATCAGCACTTCTATGGTTCCTTAAATATTTCATTATAATCCTTTTCAATCCCACAATGAAGAAAAGTGTGTGTTCTAGAAAGTCTGGTCCTGATGTAAAAATTCTGGCTATGGAAAAGGCAGACACTGGTTCAAGAAACAGAGCATTGTTTTTTGCATATCACGCTTTCTGATAAATACTTGAAACAGGACTCCCAGTACTTAGTCTGGAGACAAATATGAAGATATGCTACATCTGAAAAAAATAGAACAGGACTTTAAAACCAAAACCATAAAAATCTGAAGGAAGTAGATCCTTGATTGTAAAAAATTCACATTATCCAAAGCTGTGTCTAAAAAAGTGTCAGGAGTTTCTGGGCTAGCTAATAAAACACAGTGAGTAAATCTTGGAAAATGTGGAGGGATATACTTGTAGGGTGAGAAATGCACTGCAGTGCAGTAAATTGCAAGGCTTAAGTCAAGTCGCACATAATGCAAGGTTCTTCACTAATTACAATTACCTAAAGATAAACCTTGTTCAATTTCCCTAATAAAAGATTCCTTTAAAGTTCTCATTTAAGCACTTAAATGTGTACCATGAAAGCAAAAAATTGGAGAAGATGCAGGAAACAACCACAAAATATAAAAAATGGGCCAAATTCTAGAGAAAAGTTCTAGTGCTGAGAGTTTTAAAGAACTCCATTTCTCCGGCTTACAAAAATTAGTTGGAAGAAACCTGAACTCTGTCAAAGGACCTTTACAGCAAGAAGAAACAAGGTACTAAGTGGACTCATTAATTTTACATAATTGATTTCAATAATGTTTACATCATGTCTTCCTGGCACTATAAGGTAGTAGAATTAAAACTGACTGGAAAATTTCATTGATGAGATGGTTTTGAATTGACACCTGGAAGGTACTGGCTTTGAAAATTCTTTTGATGAGTAGCTTCTCAAGCTCCAAAGAGTGTTTCAAGCTGAAACTAAAGAGTTTTCTGGAGTGCCAAAAGAAGTAATTGTATGGGGAAGTTACATGCTGTCATAGCACATAATTCATACGAGTTTTCCTACTGCCTTACGCTACGGAATGTGGCATCAGCTAAGCCACCTCCAGGTCTGGGAAATGCCTCTTAACCTTTTTCTTTTACTCTTTTATTTTCTCCTCCTTCTTTTCTATATAGACATTCTCACTCCCCCCCCGCCGCCCCTTAATGCTTTCTCACAAAACCAATTTTTCTCAAAACAAGAAAGACCTTTTCAAAAACATCCATGCTGTCCAGATACAGGACAGAAGATACCTAAATTAAAGAGAGTCCCAGGGAAAGGAGACTATTTCCTACAGAGCTGTAGGGAAAATGCCAAGGTAGCTCTTCATGCTGGTTGTTGCATGGTTTTAGTTGGAGCAGATGGATTTTCACTGCTTATGATACAGGCTGTGAAGCCCCAAGGCAGAGGCAATAGTGAAGTCATGCTCATCCAGTGAATTTGGTTACAACACCAGTTGCACTCCTCATGGAACAGCATTCTACAGAGAAAAATTTCCTATTCAGGTGGCTTCTTCAGCAGTTTATTTATGCACCAATGTTTCAGCAAACATCTTGCTTCTGCCACATTCTAAATAAGGCATTTTTCTTGTAAATAAAATATTGATTGATCTAACAAGAAAGGCTTTAGTATACATTGCATAGCAGCTCTAATAGAGAAAAGAATGCCTGTGAAAACAAAAATAAATAAAAATTACCTGGTATTTATATGAAAAGAAAGGTGTGACATTCTGTGAACAGCAAAGACCATCCTTGGGAGAAGACTGGCAGCAAAACTAGTTATTTAATGTATAAAACAGTGCATGCAAAACAGGACAGATTTGGATCTAAATATCAATGTCTTATTTTAGGAAGTTTTGAGCAATAAGGCTTCTCATCTGTAAGCTAACATCTATCATGGGATGATAATTTTTTATGAGAATTTATGAATTATGAATTTTACCTTTTGACATCATGAGTTAGAACACATTATTCCTGTTTCTTCCTTCAGTAAACAAGAAATGTTTCTTTCTCAGTTTAACTGATGTATTGTAACTTTCCTCTTCCCACACAAAGGCTTTATAAAAGGAAATTTTATTTGCTTGTTAAAGCACCCCCCAAAAAAGGAGCTCTGTGCTGTGCTTACAGTTTTGTTCTCAAAACCTTATGCATTAAAACACAGTGACTATCTAGGTTTTATTCACTCAACTCTGGTGAAGCTAAAGTAGCTGTGAAGGGTCCCACTTCGTTTAATCAGCCAAGTAGGGATAAGAGCTCAGGATCACTCTGAGCCAAGCACACACAAACTCACCCTCAGTTCCCAATAGGTTTTGCAGTTTGTTGATAGACTTTCAGTGCATGCAGTTTTACTGCTAGCAGGGAGGAGCTGTCAATTCCTGCAGGTCTATGTTTTGCCCAGCTGCCGTCAGTCATGGAGCTTATCACATTCTGAAGGAATAAAAAAGTAGGATAAGGTTTTTGGCACAGCTGCCGCATTATGGTGATATATGCCAATTGATCTGGTTCAAGCAATGTCTGCCGGAAATTTTCAAGGAACCTAAGGGAATTAAATGCCTGAGGGCCATCAGAGAGCAGTTAAAATAGGATACCTGTGACAAAAATTTTAAAAAATTTTTTGATTGTGATTTATCTTTTCATTAAACATGGCACACCTGTATGACTTTCTCTGTGTTGATCATCCTGAGACTTTATTGTCCAGAGTGCTGAGTTTGGACTCCTCAGTCCAAAACAGAGATGCTGACACTGCAAATAAAAAAAGGCACTGGTTTCGTCTCCAAAACGGACTCTGTCATTACTGAGAGAAGCATCACAAGAGCCTTTGTTTGAGAGCAGTGATCAGAGCTGCTTAGAGTTAGTCTGCTTCTTACCAAAATATTCTGGGAAGAACTCGGCCCCAGCTGCAGCCGATTGGCTCAACCATTAAAAATTCAGGCTCGTCATTGGGCTGTGACAGTTCCATGCTTGGACCACAGCAAGTGAAGTCTTTACCATCATGGAAAATGAAGCTGTATTTTGTCTTCACTTCCTACAACCTATTTGCCTGGTACAGTTTTCCCAGTTCACCTTATAAGTGGCACTTTGGTGGATCGAAATGCTCAGCTTTCTATGTTTGCAAAAGGAATTATATGGGAAAATTGTTTCTGTTTGATAGCATCTGTAAACTTTGGTGCTTTAAAACTCCCAAATGCTGTGAGTTCCTTGATGTCCTGAAATGTTTATGTTTCAGGAAAAGGGTTGTCCTAATTTGTAAATGTTTCCTTGTATCCTGGGTATGGTCTCGGAACCCTCAGCACCTCTTTCAAAGGAGTGTTAATCAAGAATTCTACTGCATTGTTCAGGCTGGCTTTACCACAGAAATGTGTTTGCTTTTTAGCGTCACTTTAAAACTTTCACTTGCAATTGCACTGGCTAAGGTGTGTACGAGGAACTGAGTTTAAGACAGTGTAAATGGGTTCAGCTCCACTGCCTTGCTAAGTTTGTGCCTGCTTATCTTAAGAAAGAATCCAGTTCTTGGATTGTAGCAAAACCATAGAATATTTTTTTCTTGTTTCTTATTTGTTTTCACTGCTAAGCAGCATTGGAAAATAGTCTGAAATTAGTCCTTTTGCATCATCATAAGTTCTGCACTTTGAACACGCATTAAAATACACCTACTGTGAGATCGCAGGCCAGTTTAAAAAGTATGCTGAAAATTAAAAAAAAAAAAAAACAACAAAAAACACCTCTCCAGAGGTTTTGTTAAAGTTGAACTCAATTTCTACTTACCCATCTCAGCAAGAAAGGGATGTATCACAAACAGGATGAGTATCTGGAATTCAGTCATGGTGGGATCACCCCTGGCATTTTTCCTGACTTGATTAAGATTTTTTTTTTGCTTTTTTGTACACAAGTCAAAAGAATTTAAAGCAGATTTCTCTTGGGATTGTTTTATTACTTTCTTTGTTTTTTCTTAGGTGCATATCTTAAACACATGGCAGTAAATTTTCTTTATGTCTTAGCAATGTCCTGTTGCCTGCAGCCCTTTCTTCTATTCCTGTCTTGCTGTGGAAAGTAGCTGGTTTGGTTTTGGTTGCTTGCAAGTATCCTTACTTCTTAATGTCCAAACTAATCTCCTATCAAAGCTGACGTCTTTAAAGAAGTAGTCTTTAGAATTTCAGTGCTATTATGGCAGTTGAAAAAAAAAGAATAAAGTTCTAATGAAACTATTTCAAAGAATTTTGAAAAACTGTGCAGTGGGGATCTTTGTGCTTCTCTAGCAGTTTTCTTTCATCTTCTGTATCAGCCTCATTTCCAGAGCTTATAATAATTGATTACAGTCTCTGTTTCTTAAATGGCCTTAAGAAAATATACTAGCATCCCTGTGCCTCATTACAGGATTCACATCAAGGCCTGGGCGACCTTATCTGTTTTATCTGTGTTACAGAGAGACTCTGAACTGTCAGGAAGATGAAAGCTGCACAATAGAGAAGGATGATTCCTGGAGGGAATGCTTCCATGAGGTGCTTTAGCATCTCTGAATAGGAGCGCCACTTCGGAAGGTCTGGAGATGTGCTTGTGGCTAGTGCATTTATCTAGGTGATTTTGGACAGGAGATTTAGGGCAATGTGTGCCACTGGGTGTCTTGTGCTGATGACTGTCTGGGCTTATTTCTTTCCATGGGAGGTCAGGACGTGTCTTGAGTGTGTATTCTGTGTGCATCGCCGCATAAATCTATGTAGTGTAAAAGGCTGATAAAATGGACTAATAGCTCCTGGTTTAAAAGCGATTATGAAGAACTGCTGCGGTAGTCAAGGTGTAGGACAGTGGGCTGCATTTCATTTCCTTTTCCATCTTCTTGGAAAGGAAGGTGGAAGGAGCCAGTAGAAATCGAAAGCCATAAGGCCCTGGTATGTGGGGTAAAATCTGCGCCTCTGGAAACAAGACCTAGAGACTTACACAGGCCCAAGAATAGCAGCACTGGGGTATTTTACAAAGCATAAGTACTATTCAAACAGTCAGCAAGGCAGACTCTCTGAAGATAATCTTGAAAGGGATGGTGCCACAATGAAATGTACGATGTGGCAGTTACTCAAAAATTTTAGAAGGGTATTTACAAATCTCTCCTTAAAAGTACTATTGGGACTATATCTGCTTTAGTGCTGTGGATTGCTTGGGTTCTCTAGTGATGCCAAAAATGTGTCAAGAAAAGTTAAGGAGTGTTTAAAGCCAGATCGCAAAGGTCGTGCACCATTAGAAAATGAAATGCATCCTGAGTGATAATTTCTTAGAAGGAGGTCAATTGTTTAACTTCATTCTCAGTTATCTGCATTTAAATTGCTCATTAGAACAGGGTAAGTATTAGGAAAAAAGTGACAATGCCCATATTGCACTGAGGAAGTACTGAAATACTATACTATAGTCTATGAGGCCTTTAAAAGAAAGGGGTATTGTTTTGTTAATTGTCATGTTTTCTTGCTTTTTCTTATAGGACATTTTCCATAGATACATCTTCTGAAAACCAGCCTTCTGAGGCTGTCGTTTCCAACTGAAAAGCCCATTGCACATAAAATCCCAAAAATGACAAACAACAGAAAACTGAGAAAAACAATTTCGGAAGATAAGAAAAAAAAAACTTAAAACGTAATGGCACAACTAGGTCCAAACTGTAACAGGAGCAAAACCATAAATGTATGGAAACACCTGATATAGAATCCAGCTAGGGTTCAGCAACACCCGGGATCCTATACTACGCAACGTGGACCCTTGGAACACGTTTATAACACCAAATATATTCCATTTACACTGCTAGCCCCTGTTATACGTAGCCTCTCCGGGCATCAG
>WAAE01041079.1:0-13545 GCA_013400495.1 Nicator chloris | reverse complement strand
TTTTCATGATTAAAAAAATATGTTTATGCTTATCTCCATTATGCCTGTTGAGCTACATTCCATCATTTTTTCATGCTTTCCTTACTACTTTGTGGTTTCTCCATTTCATCAAGCAAATATTTTTGGTACCACTTGCTTAATTTCTAAGTTCTCCAGGGCATCTCAGTGGATTCTTTTTTTAAAGAACTAGTGCTAAACTAATAAAAAAGTACTATAAATAATATAAATGCGGCTTATAAATTACCGCTGCAGATGTTCAAACTATTTATAGTAGAAAAAATATGCAAATGTTCAAGGAAAACTTGATTGGATAGATCTGTATCACCACTGAGGATACTGATTTTGTAAGGAAATCAAACAAGCATGCACTGAATTATATTTTTATCCAAAGATTTTTGCATAGCTAAAATAACATTGATATTGATTCACTTCACCATGGTCAGAGAATACCGTTTTTGTTCTTACCTGATGCCAAAGGTTAAGGAGATGATTTATCTGATTGAGCTGCACTTTTGGAGGGCACCAGTTTCAGAAGATGGGGTACTTATTTATGAACAGTATTATAGATTGTGCAGAACACCAAAAAAATTATATATTGATTTTATGCTTTTATTTTATTTGTCAGATTTTAAACACACAGACTTCTGAGAGTGTTCTGACATTTGTATGGCTGTTAGGAAGACATCCCCTTCACTCCTTTGAATCTTACCTGATGTTACTGAAGAATTTTCTCAGCATAAAAGGACTGAGAAATCAATAATTTTTTGGCCCCGTAAAAACCCATCCATGCATGGAGGAAGCAGCCCAAACTAACAGAGACAATCCCGTCTCCCACTGTTTCCATAGGCCACATTGTGTATTCACTGTTTGTGTTTTCTTAACTGTTGAAATTTTTCCACAGCTGCAAGCAGCCAACACCACAGGTACCTTCTACTTTGTTGCTGTTAGGAATGTAGTCTTTTATAAACACTCTCTTTTTACAAAACAAACAAACAAACAAACATACAAAACCCCCAGGAAACAGAGCTCCTTCTCAATAAAAAAATCCAAAATCTCACCTTACTCAGCCGGAAGATATTATTATTGTTAAGAAAATGTAGCTTAGAATTCAACAGTTATAAAACTAGATTTGTCACTGCTAAAAAGAAAAGGGTAAGTACAGTCAATCAGTTTATTACAACTTCCAGGAACTGGTTAATACAATTACATAGTTGAAGTGCTGATTTTTTTCCTAAGTCAATGTTATATGTTAGCAATTAATTTATAACAGAAGGCTTAGTTAGAGTCAAATTTCAACCCAACATTCAAGTTAGACAGCAACCAAAACACAGGCAAAAATTCTGAAAATCACAGACATAAATGCGATTGTTAAAAGAAGAACGTAAAGTAAGGGAAGAGAAAGAAAAAAGCTAAATACTGATGAGAATATTTTACTGTTCCTTGAGTTACTTAACCTCTGGTTGTTCCAGTGGCAGTAGTTATTTCCTAATGATGTGCACCTGCAATATATCCCTAGATGCAGATCAATGGGTTGGTATGCCAGATTCATTTCACGTCTGTGTCAGGTTTAAGTTAAAGATAAATTGATAAGAAAAGTTCAGTCAGGCTCACTGCCAAAGACAAAAGCTTTTAAATGTAATAGAAGCCTTATAAAGGTTGGCAAAGGTAGCTTTTATGACTTTACTTGCCTTGTCAGGATCAAGATAAAAGAAAAATCTCGATGTATGATTTGAACTTCATGAGGTTCCTTCCTTGAACCTTCTAAAAATTTGGAAGGACTCATCAGTAAATCCACACTGGCCAAGCAGCAGTCATCCTCAAAACAATTTTTCTTTTCTGCCTAGCCATTCAAAAGTAACAATGAATGAAAATATTAGCATATGGCTTTAAAAAAGCAAATGAAACCCACTGAAATTAATAATTTATTCCCATATAATTTAGACATCCTATACTCTTAAACTGGTACTGCTTCAATTTCAGTATTAATAAAAGAGCTGGGAGAATTGGCAGACAACTTTATGCAAAGATCTTTCAACTTTTTCCAGTCTCCCACACAGGACAAGTTGATTGACACAAAAATGGTGAGGTTTATTCCTTTCTTGAAGACAGCTTTGTTGAACACCAATACTGATACTTCTCTGAAATGAACTTTTATTTTTGTTGGGGATTGAAATTATATTTTCTAGAGAAAATCTCACTGAATTAATGTTTAACATAGTGTTTTTAACACAGAAACATACAGGGGCTGGAGACACAGAATATCTAGCATTCATGATAACTTCAGAAAATAAGTTGCTCCTGTTCAACCTAGAATTTCTGCATAGCAGGGGAGAGTTGAAGCATAACTAAACTGCAAATAACCTCATGGCAAAGCAGAGGATTGGTCCAGGTTGCAGTGTTCTTTAGTACTCAAAATAGCCAACAATCAGCATTGTGTGAACCATGAAACTACCTCAGGCTTTAACAGGGACTTTGTCATTACAAATCCATTGAGTGAGTTTGGTAGATACAGCTATACCCTGTGGTATATTCTGTAATGGTAAGTGATTCCTTTTACCAGTTGTGCTTTCTTGGATAGTAATACATTTTTCAGCGTTTCTCTGAAATACTAGGAATTTCTTTGTCGGAAGTGGGTATTTTTTTTAAGTAAAATATAATTTCATGGACATTTTATAAGCTGTGTAGAGAATAAGTGCAATCAGAAGTGACAGGAATCAAAAGCTCTCCTATCTATCATAACAGCAACAGAAACAGCTTTTGTAAGTTACCATGGATAAGAAATAAGCAATATCATGAAATGACCCTTCAGCTAAAAAGAAACCAACTAAATATACGTTAGTGAAGACTAAAATCAGTTGCTACTTATTCAATTAAGCCTCTGAAAAGTGTTTTTTTCTCTGTATTTCCCTTCTTTTGATGTCTAATTTTGGGTCCTTAACAAAGTTTTAGACAGTAGACATATAACAATTAAATAAAAGCTAGTAATTGATTGGCATTTTAGTATATTATCTGATTTCAGGGTTGATTCTCATAAGTCAGTATCAAATACTCATAAGCCAGGAAATCAAATACTGAAAGGGTCACAAAAATAGCTATCAAATATAACTCACTTTCACGTTGGCTGCTAAGTGAGGAAGAGAGCAATAGAAAACATTGGGAAAAGTTCCAGAGGATTTTAAGTAATAGCCTGAGCAAACATGATTTGATTAGAGCCATTCACCACAGGTTTAAGAGGGGAAACTCATGCTCAAGCAAATTAAAAGGTCTTCAAAGATGTTATTGTCATGAAGTTCTGAGTGACTTCGAGTGGTGGTAATGGGATATGGGCCTGTTCACCTCTGGGTCATTATTTCAAATTTAGCCAAGGTCAACAGCAACCAAAGCTTGTCAGTGTCTTATTGCTTAGTGACCTGTGTGAAATAAGCTGAGGATCTCCTTTGTGTTCCTGTTGGACACTAATCCACATTGAAAAGGCAGCACCACGACTGATGCTGCTGTTGTCAACCTTAACAGCGATGAAGGGGCTGCATGGGCGTGTGAGCTGCACGCCCCTCTGAACTGAGCAGCTCAGCTTTCTAGGTCAGGGCTCATACATGCTGGGAAATACTTCTAGCGACAGTACCTTTGCTCTACCTGCACAGGTATGTGAGCAACCTAGAGCAAGCACTACATACAAGCAAGAAATTAAAAAAAAACAAAACCAAAAAACAAACAAAAACAAACAAAAAACCCACAAAAAGACACACAAACAAAAAAATAAAAAGCAAAAAGAAGAAAAGGAAAACATAAAAAAAAGAAACATACGGCTAAAATCTTGTTCTTTTTTAGTTGGAGAATATAAATAATTTCAGAAAGGAATTTTGCAGAGGGTATAGTCTCAGGGATATTTGTCACCAAGGCATAAAAGGCACAGTTTATTTCATTCAATATATGTGAACAGATGAAGTGTCAATGAAATGCAACCTGTACATATGTGAAAAATGCAAAATCCATTTTTAATGTATGGGATAATATAAATTCTACAGGTAGGTATTAGTAGAAAATTATTAATGAATAAGTTCATTTATTTCAATTTTTGAAGATACTGATCAAGGATAGCAATCTGAGAAGCCAGAAACGCAAACCAATTCTGAAAACATGTTTTGCCTAAGGGCTAATGCCTTATATGACTGCACTGGGTACTCCATAGTTGTTTTTTTCTTCTTTAATTACTAACCAACCAGTTCAGATTAGGATTCTGTCTGCACAGCTTTGTCACGTTGTTCTGAAGATATCTGAATATCTTATATTCAGATATAAGAATTCTCCCTAAAAAGTAAAATGGTCACTTCACTCATCATACCTCGAGATTTCATGCCACACTTCCTGGACTATAATGACAGATTCAGCTTTGACTAAGGAAGAAGTGTCCTCACTATTTTTACCCACAGGGACTGTACCCAAAAGAAATGTCCTGAATCCCAAATGCCTATAGATGCCTTCTGAAGCAGGCATCAACTTACAAATACCTCTTGCCACTCAGTATTATACTTAATATTACCTGCCAATAGAAACCTCCTAGCCAACATGTGGTACTGAAGCACTAAATTTGTCATCTATACATGATTCTTGCAAAAGTAGAAATATTTCATACATGCAAGAGCAGATTTCACAAAGAGGATAGCTAAGACAGCTTGTGTATGTTAGAAATTACCTAATGTTGGCTGTATGCCAAATGAGACGGATAAAACATCCAGTTAATATAAACTTTAGAATAGAAAGCACTGGAAAATCAATCCATTAAAACAAACAAACAAGCAAACAAACAACTTTTTCTCTAGCTCTTCTTTTAAATGTCTGAATAATTTAGCTGGCAGATTTCAGGTCTAAAAAGCTCATATGATATAGAGTTTAAATTAGCTTTTTAAGTCCAAAACGTGCACTGTAATGATATATTTTTAAAAAATTATTTACTTATTTTGATTTAGTTAATGCATACATGTGTAACAAGTTGAAATATCAAAACCGATCTCTACCTTTTAATTTTCTTCACAGTTGTTAGTATAGGGTTGTGTTTTGCATTTGTTCTGAACGCAGGGTTGGTAACACAGAGATGTTTCTGTTATTGTTGAGCAGGGCTTACACGGAGCCAAGGCCTTTTCTGCTTCTCGTACTGCCACCCTGGCGAGGAGACTGAAGGAGCACTGGAGGCTGGGAGGGGACACTGCTAAAGGCTGGTGATCCCAACTGACCAAAGAAATGTTCTAGACCACATGGCATCATGCTCAGTATATAAAGTGGGAGGGTGGAAGAAGGAGGAGGAGGGGATGTTTGGAGTGATGAACCTTCCCAAGTAACTATTATGTGTGATGGGGCCCTGCCCTCCTGGAGATGGGTGAACATCTTCCTGCACATGGCAGGCAGTGAATTATACCCTTATTTTCCTTGCTTGTGTGTATGGCTTTTGCTCTTCCTATTAAACTATTTTTATCTCAGCCTGAGTTTTCTAGCTTTACTCTTCCAGTTCTCTTCCTGACCCAGCTAGTGGGGGAATGAGCAAACAGGTTCGTGGGGCTTGGTTGTTGGCTGGACATTGTGCTGTTTTATATAAAAGTAAAGCATCCATTATTTTAATGGTTTTACTTGACACTCTATAATGCTTGATATTCTGTTATTCTGTTTTCCCATAAATTCAGTGTTCCATGTCATAATAAATGTAATATTTCGATTTTTAACATTGCACTTATCCCTGAATCCTACTTGTTTATGTATGTTATACATGTGTACCTACAAGTAAAGATAAAATTCAAAAACCTCAAAAGTTAGTCATTGTTGTATTTTGCAATGATACAGAAGCCTGGGAAAGACAATGATTCATCCACTGCTGGCCATAGCATATAAAGGCAAATATTAAATATCTTTTTGCCATTAAAATTGACGTGGTGGTAAACGAAAGAATTTTCTTTTTTGCTATTTATTTATATTTGGCTACATGGTCAATGGAATGTCTGCTTAAAAACAAAGAACCTTTCACTAATGCTTACTTTTTTGCCTCATTTATCTTACATACTATCAACAAGAATCAGCTTTCCCTCTGCAAAGAAAGCCTTAATGCTTATCACCCAGATGATATGCAAGAAAAAGCTCTGAATTTGTGGGCAAACTCTTATCTGTGGCATGCAGAAACACATGAAATATCAGAAAAGAAATGCATCAACATTAATGTCAGTGAGAAGGGAAGCAGAACCTGTCACTTTGATTAACAGATCACCTGACAGAACTCCTTCCTGTGCATGGAGAACAAATATATAACTCTGGCAACCAGTCAGAGTTGCTGTTTTCTCAAGTCACAGTTATTAATTGCATTGTAATCTTTGTTGCACCTCAGTTTGGTTATCCTATAGCACATAAGACTGAAGGCCAGACTTCTTTGTTTATGCTCTGTATCAAGTATATTAGACCTGTTTCTTCTTAGATGAGAGATTAGCTTTCCAAAACTGTTTATACCACTCCTTTAATGACCCTTTTTGCTAGTATATTCTATGAGTGGTTTTACATAATGGATTTTCCAGAACTATCAAGATCATTTTTTATGTCTGTCTCCTTGTTTTGTGAAATAACCTGGTGTATGCAAATGATAGATTTCCCCTATCAGGGTGACTGCAAGTCAGGAACTGTACAAGTACCTAAAACCCCGTGAAAATCACTATATTTAAGATGCTATTCCAGTAATTCATGTTTAATATACTTTCCCAGCCATTCCATTCTGAATATAGCTCAATAACACCACAAATGGGTAAGTAACAGTAAAATGGCACCATCAGAAACTCATAGTCTCATCCAGTGTCATGGGAACTTAAGTGACACACAGTCCAAGTGTGTTTTCCTATCCTGCTGTTGCACACCAGTGAATATTCTATCCATCCTGACATTTAGTTTAGTTCAACATAGTCCTTGCTTTCAATAAAAGTTTCCAGGAAACATAACAAACTATTTCCTTCTCACTGCTATTTTTCAATTTTATTTCCCTCTTCACCTCCTGCAATCATGGCAGAGAAGAACAGAAAGGATCAAAAGGTACTGGCATCCAAGGATTTCAAATGTGGGACTAGCACTGGTTACCAACTGCCCAGGCTTATTTAAGTATGTTCGGGTTTTGGTAAGGAAAGTAACAGACCACACATGATTTAACTATCCCCCACAGTGGTCATCAAGTTTAATCATTTTCTAACACATGGCATTTAGAAGGAATATAAAACCAGATTTCTACTCTCCCCATTCAAAATATAAGCAGATTGCATTCAGACCCTATGACGTTTGAATATTCCACACTGAGAACCCAAACTGTTTTTTCTGCTCTGCACTTAAAACTCTGCAGGAAGCCTGTGAAAAAAAGTGTCTTTAACATCATGCAGACAATTACCATTAGTTTAACTAAAAGCATTACATTGCGATTCATAAAATTTCACGGTAATCTTGTGTTGAAATTATACAGCACACAATATCTTCGTTGAGCTATAATTTCATGGAGCACTTTGTTTCTCTCCTTTGACTTTCACTGCCCCATCGGATTACTTCCTCACCCATAATTTCTGAGATGTGTTTAGCAGCATATAATGGCTTGGGGTAAATGCATGTTCCTTTTTGTGTCCTTTCAGGCTATTAATCATTAGTAACCTTGTATTTAGAGTTGCTTCATTAAATATGTATGCCTTTTGGTAATCTGATGCCTAATATATATTACAAACATTGTGCACTAACAGCAATTATAATCTCTCTAATGGGTTTTGTAATTGTAGTACCATGTTGGAGAAGCCTGTGAAGTCTGAAATTCTGAAAGTGTCAGTAAAACAAATTCTGGTAAATGATAGCTCAGTAATAAACACTGGGACAAAAGTATTACTTTGGAAAATGATAGAACAGACTGTTTATGGAACTGAATTATTAAGATTCATCTTTATTTCAATCTCATGAAGAACAAAGTGATGACGAGGGAAAAAGCAAATCAGAAATACTGTACAATATCAGGGTACTATGTCATTGTCCAGTTCACATGTCCTCATTGCTCCTAAACCAAGACTATTTCAAAATTTATATGGATTTTTTGTTTGAGATTTGGTTGGTTTTTTAGTTAGTTTGGTTGTTTTCTTCCCAGGATTAAATGATCTTTTTGAGAGTTGAGTAATTGAGGACTAACCGTATCTTCTTGGTGGAGATTGCAACAGATTTTCCACATTCTGTGAATAAAATGCACCACTAATATTTGCAGAAGAAATTTGAATAATAGGAAAACAGACATCTCAAGTGTCTTTAATATATTTGTCTTATACTAGCAAGCCTGCAAAAATAAGGAAAATATTATATCACTAACCAAAAAAATATAAAATTAAAACCAACTATTTTCCTGTATTTATGGCATTTTTCCCTCTGTGTTTGAATGAACTTGCATAGGATATGATGAACTGTCAGCAAATATTTGACGTGCTTTAGATCTGATTTAGAAAACTTTTCTGGATTGTAGCTAGAAGTAGCAAGCTGTGTTGTTTAGGTGCATAACAATGTTTGGTCCTGATTATAACCTAATTGAAAAAATATTTATTAACAAATAGGATTATAAAAGCACTCTTTTTTTTTCAGTGCAATGGTTTTTCAATATATTTACTTATAACATTCAGAAGTATCACTGGCCAAGGTTCATGAAATTTGAGGTGTGCCGACTCCAGGATTTACAAGTCATTACAAGTGGTGAGTAGCTCTGAGATTCCAAAAGATATTCTGGAATCTAATATCTTACATTTCTGTGGTGTAAGAAAATCTTTAAGGTCTTTGCTAAGCTATGTTAATACGAAACTGGCCTCAACACATAAAGGAGCAGAGAGGAAAAGAGGCAGGTAGGGACCAAACTAGTAGCCTTCCCTACTATTCCATGCCCACCACAGGGGAACCATTAAAGACTTCTTCATTCACATAGGAGAGCCACCAGCTTATCCAAATCTTCTCCAGACACATAAAAGAGTAGAGAGGTATGAGAGCAGATGGAGGCAACCCAATAATCCAACCAGAGACACACGACACCAACACCTTCCCTCCTGGAGCTGTCTCTGGGGAGCCTCCAAGCCCATGGACTGAACCACCATCGTCTGCAGCAGCTCTCTGCTGCATCTTTTGAAAGAAAGGGTGTTCCTGCCTACATTAGGATGGGACATATTATTGGATGCACAATAAAAAAATATTTTGGGATGGTGTAACGCTTATTTGGGAATGTTTAGCAGATGAACAAAACATGGGGTAATAACAGTATTAATGTGGGTTGGGAAGGCCGGTGTGGTCAGATAGAGAGATAAGGAGCTAAGAGAACAGAGTACATGGAGACAGGTGGCAGCTAAGGGCACTTGTCTGGCCATGTCCAGACATTTTTGTCGTACCTACGAGGAACACCTTCTCAGCCTCACTCCTGGTTCATCCCAGGGGCATGGAGCTGCTGCAGCCGTGCCTCTCCATCTGTTGAATTCAGCAAGACCCTTATAGATCTGAGCCCTCAGACCGAGTTTACTTTTTTTAGAAGAATATGTAATTTGTAGGAAGGACTAGCTCCCTTCAGCTTGTAGGTGGTCATCAGCCCCTCGTCCCAATAAAGTGATATTTAATTGTTTGATTGAACAAACTATGTATCCTGAGGAATGAATTTTATATTATTTGGAAATGTTAATTTTTTTACAAAATATGTGAATGTTTGTATCAGCATTTGCTAAGACCTGTTCTTGTCCATCAAGAAAGACTCAATGGAGTTAGAGAAGTTACAGAAAAGGGTAACAAACATATAAGGGAACAAAACACCTACATTTTAAGGGGAGTTTGAAAAGGCTAGGATACTAATTTGAAAAGGAGAAGGCTAATTAGTAAGATTTCAAAAGACCAGGAAGTTAGTGGGTAAGCTGATACAGAATAGTTATCTGCCAAATCCCGTGCTAATAAGCATAGGGGGTTGTCACTGAAGCTAATACAAGATAAACATTTTAAAAGTACTTAAAACATGAAGTAATACAATTCTGGAATTTATTTCTCCATAATTTGTGGGTGAAAATATATCATCAGGCTTCAAAGTGGTTTAGACAAGTCCAGATATAGATACTAAAGGAAATGCATAGGAATGTACCTTATAGCATCCTTGATTTAATGACTGTGGATAATAGAATTTACAAGTGAAATAAACTGCTGTGGCCAGGCTTGTATACTAGTTTTAAATGGCACAGCCTACTAACACTTCTGAAAGAAGGACTAAATATATGGTGCCACATCAACATTTCTTGCATTTTTATTTATATGTACTTCCATCAATTTCAAGAGCCCATTATCTTAAGTCTTACACGTGTGAATTTCTGAAATTTGTGATTGAATGTCCACCTGCTGCAGTTTTCCACTGACTAGGTATTTTTGCAGACAGTTTATTTAATTTCCACTGTCACACCAGTGTAGTAAAAACAATAACAGGTTTATGGCTTCATACTGATAAAAACTGCAGAAAGATTAAATGGTAGTTAAAGAAATATGTTCCAAAAAGAAATTATAGTGACAGCTAATCAACTTAGCACTAACAGCATGAATAAAATATCAGAACAGGAATATCGCTTAAAACCACAATCTTAAAATACAACATTAAAAGTGTTTAAGCATTTGTTAGGAAGTACCCAGGTACAGTCAATAGACATTATATTTTTAGAAGATTCTTTAGCACCAGTCAATAGAAGTATCTGGTTCAGTCTCACTGTTTAAAGAAAGCTCTGTTGTTAGGTCAAATAGTTTGAGAGAATTCTGTTTCCTCAGAGCACAAAATAAAACACTTTACAGTTCATCATTTCTATAGGAGACCACTGTGTCTTCAGAAAAGTACGTTTATTATGTTATGATAAACTTTAAGGAAAAATTAGAAAGATTGCTCTTCCTTGACCTTGAGCAAAACCATGACTTTGTTTAGAGAGAAATTCATCCATCAATTTATAAAACTTGTTAACTGGCAAAGATATTACTAAGAACTTATGGAATAAAAGTATCTTTTCCTTCATATTGGCTTTCCTCATCTCAGAATTTATTGCATTTTATGTTGAAAAGAGGGCTGAGTAAAATGTTCAGAAAGCTTGTAATAGGCATGCTGTTTTCCATACAGGTATAAGGAAAAATAATAAATCTATCTGCTATCCACCCATAAAAATATTACTAGAAAGACAAGTTGTAATGTTATAGACCTGGTAATTCAATACCTATAACTCTTTTATCTGAAGATGATCTTCATGTTACCCATTCCTCTACAGAGATGTTATTTAAAGCAAATGACAACCAGTGAGAGAATTTTAAAATAAATACATTATTAAAATCTCTGAACATTAAAAATTTAGGAAATAGTTGTGTGCTCTGAGACATTGGTATACAAGGAATATTTGTCTTAGCTCTCAGCCTGGGCAAACTTTTTAACAAACTCTAGTGTAGTGTTTCTGATACTACTGCTGGAATATTTAAAGCAAAATCTTTAAGGTCCTGATATGGAATGTGTCCTCTTGAGCATAAGGCAAGAGTTAAAACTGCAAGGGATACTTTTCATCAGTGTTGATTGCCAATTGTTCCCAATATTCAGAAACTCTAAAATTAAATACGTAGATCATTTATGCTGAATGCTCTAGAAATTCTCTCCTAACCTGAGTGCAGTCTGGAAAACTTGGACATTACTGCCTGCTGTGTGTGCAGAATCTAAATTAAATATTTAAATCCACTGTCTGAATCTGCAGGTGCATAATGGTGTGTAACTGTCCCAAAAATCACTCAGAAAAATAGATGCCCAGTTTAAATAATCGGAACTAATAACACTGTTACATCTGTAACTTCTGTGATTTCATGATTACTGTAAAGATGTTTTGAATGCATCTATTTCTATGCAAATTCAGTGTGAATATGTCTGTTTATATGCAAATAAAACAGAATATAAGAAAAGGGATTTTTTAAAAGATGATTCACGTCTTAAATGTAGCCACTAAAATACACTGTAATATCTTTGTTCTTTTGGTGTAATTGCTGTAATTTCTCTGAAAATTTCTGTCCATCTCCAATCGGTGCTAGGCATATTTTAGATAATAGAATGTGTTAACATAAAATTAAGGAAAACATCAGAAGCTCGCAAGCAAAGTTCTTTGCAAAACCATCAAAAATAGTGAAAAATGTAGGGTAGAGCTTCAGAGTTACAGGCAAAATTAATATTTCAAAGCAAGAAAATACAAACTTAAGAGTCCCAAATCAACTTAACCCTCTCTCCTGAGACATCACATGCATATTCTTCTTTTTTCCTCTCTACATGAAGTGATTGTTGAGTCTAGTTTTCCTGAAAGAACCTTAAAAACATTAAACTCATAAACGGAATGTTCACTTTTACAGATTAATGATAAGCATATATCCCAGAACCTATAGTTTTGGGTTAGTTTTTATGCCCCAAAAGCTATGTCTGTATTCTGTGAATTGGACCAATATCTAACACTACTGATAGCATATTATTCTTAAAGAGCTCTGGAATCTCAAGCACTCTTTGGAACTAGGTAGTGAAGTCCAATTTACCTTCAGGCAAATGCTCCTTTAAAGGAAATTCAGCAATCTGATTGTGTTATTGCCATGCTTAAGTACTTAATTGGACTGGAGAGTGCTTCATGTGTACAGGAATTTTTATGCTTCAGAACAAATCCCGTGAGAGTAATGTGACTCTGAAAAACAGAATGAGACTAAAAGGATGTGATTCTTTTCACTTCAGATATTTTGTAGACCTCTAAGCCTAGACACTTGCTATAGCAAATGGTTCACCTCCAGAGATTAAACTGTCCTCTAGTTCTTAAAAGTGCTTTGTCTGATGGACTGAATTAGTCAGTTTCTACTCAAAGAGGCTCCAGCTCAGATGAGGGGTCATGTTAAGTCAAATTGTGCATACAGCCAAGGGTGTAATGTTTGGTAATACTCAGAGTGAATGTTTTTATGGTGTCTGATTAGTTTTTTTGTCCATTGCCTTTCCTCCAAGCAGAATGTACCTTTAGCAGAGACTGGCTCCCTCTTCATTAGGTAGTTAAAGAGAGAAGAAAGATGTCCTCTTCTTTTACTCTGCTATGGATGAATAGAGTCTTAGATAACACATGAATTTGAATAGATTTATTTATTTATATATGTCTAAAGCTGTTATGGTAACCTTCTTTTGAGGGGCTGACCTCTCTCTGAAGTGCGCTCATAGCCTCTTTTATGTCCAATTTATTACATGTGTGAACCAGTACCTTGCTTTCTGAGGTAAGATCTCTCATAAAACATATTTACAGGTTTTAGTCTAGTGGCATATCAATTATCACTCATATCTCCTGACAGAAAAAGAACATGCCTGCATGAAGATCTTGGATTGTACATTACTAACAGTAGTACTGATTGATCTCTTTCCTAGAAACTGATTTATCTACATGTTAAACTTGAAATAGAAAGTTAATTGTTTTGATTATAAAATCATAATGTACCAAAATTCTGATGAAAATAGATTTACCTTTTGGATCAAGG
>WAAE01041064.1:0-16278 GCA_013400495.1 Nicator chloris | reverse complement strand
GTCAGTCTCTTCTCCCCAGTAATAATTAGTAGGACAAGAGGAAATGGCTTCAAGTTGCACCAGGGGAAGTTTAGATGGGATATTTGGAAAAAATTTTTCACTGGAAGTGTTGTCAAGCATTGGAATGGGCTGCTCAGGGAAGTGGCTGTGTCACCATTCTTTGAGGTACTTAAAAGATATGAAGCTGTGCTGCTCAGGGAAATCGTTTAATGGTGGACATGGCAGTCTCAGGTAAATGACTGGACTTGACCAAGGTGACCCAAGGCCTTTTCCAACCTAAATAATCCTACAAGTGTATAATTCGAAGGTAAATCAGAGGATGTAAAGGCAGCCAGCTACTATCAACTTTAGAAACAATGTTAGGGAGTGACGCCATGGAGACTGGCTGATGTGTGCTTGTGGTCCTGATCAAAGTATTTTCCATATAATCATCTGATTGGATATTCCTGCTGCTTTCCACTGCATTGTTCTTCAGGTAAAGTGGACTGGCTTGTGATCTTTTGTCAGAAGAAGGGGTTGGAAGTTCTGCCAGTGATTCCTTATAGCTATACAGGAGTGCTTTTAAGTTGCCCCCTATAGAGCAGGAAGAATGGGGTTGGTCTGTCTCCAAACTTTTAATCTTCTCTGCTCCAGAATTTGCTCATGTGGTGGAGGGGGTTGGTTTGTCTAATGATGTCAGTGGAGCCGTCCCAGACTTGCAGTCTGCCTGCTCATTTCCCCATCCGGCTCTGCATTGCTGCACAAGTATCCTTCCTGCCAGCTATATATGGGGCAATGGCACAAGTCCTGACCTCTTTTTTGTCATACCTTCCACAGTTCACTACTCAAGATAAACACCATACTGAATATACAGATTTTTGGGGGTTTTTGGTGGATTCTGTAAAAAAGTGTGAGTCAAACTGGAATAGTTTGAGACAACAGTAAATAATTGGGTGGGGATTATTTCCCCTTAGGAATAAAAATGACTTAAAAAGTGATAGAATTTTCTAGCATGTCAGAATTATAATTACTGCAACGAAACGAGGCCCTAATTACCTCTAATCCATCCTATGTCTACCAAATGTAATTTGAATTTTAGGTGCTGATTCTGGCCATCTGTACTGTGGGCAGAACAAGATGAGCTTAGGGTTGTATATTGAGATGACTGAAAGGTGCAAAGTAAACAATATCAAAAATGAAAAAGAAGCCTGCAACTTTGAATAGGCTCCTGGGATCTGACTCATGCTTTCTGCTTGACAGTGGCCTTTTACATTAGTCTAAATATGTGATATGAATATTCATGACCAATCCTGATGAAACATGCCACACAACTTTTCAGCTGTGCTTGTAGATTCTCCACCTGGTTCCTTAAAAATGCTGCTGGTATGCTGTTAAATTGTAGGTTATTTTATTCATTATGATGGATTGAATATAGTGTTTCAAGATATAATAATCAAGAGATTTTTCTTTTCTTATGCACCTGTAGTTGCCTTCCAGATATCATTCCTTTGAAGTCTTAGGGATTTTCAGTGGAGATTTTTAACAAAAGCTTGCTTTTTAAGCACATGAAAAATTATTATTTCTTAAACAAAACTCAACATAAGACTCCTTATGATACATGGAAACATAGTGAGACTTTCTATTAATTGCTTTGGATTTCTCCTGTACAGTGAGATGGACAACAATCATCCGCTGCTAACAGGAATATTCTTTTTTACAATGGAAAAGAAAACCTTGAGTTCTCTCTTGGTCTCCCTTTTACAGTTCTTTTCCTATCTACATTGCCAGAATGCTACTGTCCCTTAAACCACTTTATTATGGGGCTAGGTGACTGCCTGTGCTGGATCAATTCTTTGTCAACAGTTGTAGTGCCTCCTTTGGCACTACCTATGATCCTTTGTGACCATATTGGTGATCACTACTGTGAGATGATCCTTCTTTAGTGTTTAATCTCAGAAAGAACAAGATCTGTCCCTTGGCTTCTCCTCAGTTACACAATCTCCTGTATTCCCCTTTTGTTTTTGTAGCCTTTGTGTTTTGTTTTGCTTGGAATTGATGATTCTGTATTCAGATTTCATAAAGAGCCTACTTTGAGTTAATTGAAGCTGCTAAACCACATCAAATGATTCAAAGAATACTCATTGTGAAGTATGTGATATGTATAATGTTTTTATTATCATGTATTCCTTGCAGGTACAACACACAAAGCTGTTTGGCTATTTTCCAGTTTTCTGCAGTTAGGGAGGATTTAAGCCCTCATGGAGCTTGGATCTGCTCCTCGCTTCTTTCACACAGTTCACTCTAGCCTCTGGCAACATGCACTCCTCAGAATTACATCTGAACAGAGAATCTGATGTCTTCAAAGTTACATATCTCAGTCCTTTGACTTTGTTTTTGTTACAAGTGGGACTTAAAGCTCCCACTACCTGTGTTCTTTGTCAGCTGCAATTTCATCATCCCTTCACAGAGGCAGAAGACAGTGTGGTCAAGATCACTTATACTGGGTACCAAAGTGTTGATTAACCAAACCTGGTACTTACCTAGATGCTGAAGATGTTCCTTGGTTTCCACATCCAAATTTTAATCTTTTATCTCTGGAGTAATTAAGGTACAATTGTGCTTCTTACAAGTAGGACTGTAAGCAGTTTTTAAGGTTAGTTACAATAAGACAATCCAAACAGATATTTCCAGCTGGCTATCTTCCATCAAATCTCAAGTTAAACCGAGTACTGGTTTTGCTAACCAAAAAAGGGGGAGGGGGAACAGAAGGAGAGAAAAAAATATTCAGCTAAGATTTTCTGTGAAAATGTTATATTAAATTAGAAAATAGTAAGTTTCAGTTTTGTAAACTTCACCAAAGTGCAGAAAACTGCCATGTAGTTATTTAAATGGTTAAAGTTAATGCAAGTGTGTTGGGTTCAGGCCACACAAAATTCTATTTTTCAGAGCAGTGTAGCTCCTGGACAGTGTAGCTCCTGGACCCACAAGGCAGGAGTGAAATTCAATCCAATGGAATGAAAAATTACAAAGATAACATAGTAAGTATTTACCATTTTCATGGCTGTCTGCTTTTGGAAAAAAATCATTATATTTGTATCCAATGCCTTAAAGTGTGAGTCTGTGCTGAAGAATTATGGCACTATCCACTATCCTAAGAGATCTGCTCTTTGTGTTCAAATTCAGATTACCTGACTTCTAAGATGAGTTATTAATGGGTTTTGATGGTATTCATCAGGCATTAAAATGACATGATTAATCTAGTGAGAGCAATTAAAAGGCAAAGGTGGGGGGGTGGGTAGTAGGAGAATGTGGTGCCTTGTATTTAAGAAAAATCCAGTTTTAGTTGTTTATATTTTATTTGAAAATTTTGTGGGGGAGAAATGAAGCAAATCTGCTTAGGCTTGGACTTCAAATCAGCTCAGTTACCAAGTTGCTGTGGCAGATACGGTCCATACATATTTTAAAAATATTTAAATGGGTGTGCTGGGATCCTAAAAATCAGCTACAGCAATTTAGTCCCTAGGACAGACTCTGAAGCAGAACTCATGGGAGAGATTATGGAAGAAAGTAAGCTCTACATACAGAGGAGTGTCAGTAACAGAGGAACACAGATGAGGTCACAGAAGTGAGCTGAAACAGGTGATGTAAATGTGCAGTTCTTACAGAACCAAAGTATCTGCAGGAAACTGATTTTGGAACTCATTTAGCAGGTTCAGCATAGAGCTTTCTGCTGTGTCCACTCTATTTCCTGTGATCCTTCAGACAACGGCAGAGCAACAGTATCTCCTAACCATGGATTTGCAGCCATGACAGCTGAGAAGAAGAAGGCAGTGTAGCAAATATTGTCAGTATTGGCATCCCATTAGAGAAAACAAGCAAACAAATAAACCTCCCAAAAAGTTTAGTTTAATCTGCAGTACTGGTTTGGATTTGCTGGGATCCCAGAAGTCCGTGTCTGCAAATGAGTAAGTGTCACCTAGTCACTGGAAGACTAGGAGTGGGAAAACCTATGTAGACTAGTTAAAAGAGAAACACCTGAATTTTTATAAAACTGGATTATGAGGTCTCTGGGTGTTCCCAGTACCCTCTAATTTGACTATGCCTGGATGTCACCCTGACTCTTTATTACCTGTGTTTCTCTGGAATGACACAGAACAAGACTGCTGTGGTTGGATCCTGGCCATTTTCTGAGGCTGCTGCTCTGCACATCACTGTGACAAGACATGGACCGTACCTACAGCAGACTCCTGAAGTCTCTGTGGAGAAGCCATCATCCCACTCCTTTAGGGCAGTGGAGCTCCATCCTGAGCAAGCTGAGACCCTCCTGATTGGCATCTGAAAAGACCATAGATCTGAAGTAACCTCCTTTGTTCTGCTGGTTCAGCTTAGGCACTGCACAAGGCTTCAGGCAGAAGCCTGGCTGGAGATGCAGCCAGAGCCAGCTCAGAGTCTCTGCAATCAGGGAAGACCACGGTTAGGTGACAGGCCCAAGGTGAAGTTGTAGCAAATCAGGGTCAGGCCCAGTGAGAAGGGGCTTGGTCATAGCTCAGTCATGGCAGGGATGTGGGAATGGGCCAGGGAAGCCAGACAAGGACAGGGCAGACCGCTAACTGTCCTTCATAAATGTCACTTCTTACCTTCCAGGGCAAAGCTGTACTCACTGCTGGAATGTGCATTTCTTCTGAATTTATTGGTTAAATTCAGTCATAATATGTGTCTCAGAGCAGCCAAGAGGAGACAGGTTCTCATCCCCTCAGAATACTTACCCTTCATCAAATGTTGAAAAGCTAAGGTGGATGCAGTCCTCGTCAGCCTGAGCAGCCGTGACCTTGCAGCACATTAATGTGCTGTGTTTACACCATTAATTTAGCTTTAACTGCCTTGCATTTGACTTGAATTTCCAAATTGCTTGTTTGCTTTGTGCTTCTTTGGCTCTCACTGCAAGAGAGTCATTGGAAAAATGAAGTAAAGTGATTAATGACATTTAAATTAATTAAAACAATCAATTAATTAAATTAATCCATTTAAATTAATTAAGTCGATTAGTAAAATGAGTTCCAGGAACTCAGATTCTGCTGCCTGCTTTAACTCTGTGTCCTTGGTACCAGGGCACATTGTGGTGGACTGTCTGATGGGTAACCAGAGGAAGTCCCCTGAGGCCAACGTCCTGGTCACCAAATGCCTGTAGACCCTGTGATGTGCCCCAAGTGCCTTGTTGAGTGTATATTTCTCAACCCCATTCTCCAATTACAAGAAACAACAAAGGGCTAAGGAGGCCCTGGTTTTACTTTTTTTTTGAATACTAATGTAAATGCTAACACTACCAGGAGGTCATTAATGCAGATTTATTTGTTGCGTGTCTCCTGCCGTGTGGGTGTCATGGGATCTGTTCAGATGAGTCCTCATTTGTTACCAAATTTCTGCTTAGGCTTTAAGTGATCCTTTTGGTTTCAGCACAGCTCTAAGGATGTTTAGTGAGTTTGAACAGTACACTGCACAGTGGCTTCTGAAGGTAAGGTGAATTGAAAACATTTTGGGATCAGACTGCTCCAGTTCTAAAATAATATAAAGAATGAAACTTTTCCTGATACTTATGTTTAAACAGAGGTGAGGAACAAAAAAGCTTGACATAAGAGGCAGTAAATTTGTACTGAAAATATTAAGAAGTGAAAGTCAGCTACATGCTGGAGCTAGTCACTGAATTTGTGCAGAATATAAGGCATTTGTTTGAAGATGTTGCAAAGTCCTAATTAATGTTACTTGTATGTACACCCTAAATATTGTCTTATTAAGAATTTTTTACACGGAATACAGTATAATCTCAGTAGTTAGGGCTCACAGCAGATGGAAAAGAGATGTTGAAGGCAAGGGAAAGAGGTAAAAAAAGATAATGTTATATCGACACTACTGGGTCAAGGAAGTTCTAAAAGGCTGCAAGTACAGATTGCAAATTTGCAGACTAAATATAGATCTAAGCTGTACTTTCTGAAGCACGCAGGAATAATGTGTTCAAACATCTGGGTGTTCAAGTATCCTGCCAATACATTAACACCCTGGGGCATAAAGGGTCTCTCCAATTCGTCTCCAAGGCGATGGTTTGAAGAGAGGATGAGTCAAGGCAGAACTTCATTATCCCTTTAGAGACTGCTGTTTTATAATGATACAGCTGTAACTGATGATCACACAGAGAATTTTTGAAGCAAGTAATCCCAGATATTTTAAATCCCAGTCTAGAGTCCTGATCTTTTCTCATATAGGTATTTTTTCTTGTGTTTAGGTTCATGTACTCTACATTCAAGTTGATATCTTATAAATGTGAGGAATTTCAAAGTGCAATGTGAATATATTCCAGACAAATTCTTGAAGCATATAGCACAAAACTACAGAATTAAGTGGTTTTTTCCAAGAGATATACAGAATTCATATAGCATCACAGACAAACCTGCAAAAGATCAAGGGACTGAATAGAGTCCAGGAGCTGCCAAAAGCCACAAACAAAGTAAGCCAGAAAGGTCCTGGAGAGGTGTGAGTCTGTAAGAGAAACAATATAAATTCTGACACAGTTTGGGTAGGAATGAAGGGCATGGAAAGGAGGTGGATGTTGTCTCCCCTGAGAGCCTTAGAGCAATTAGAGAAAGGAGATGATCAGGAGATGTGTTTACAGATAAAAGACAGTAAGGATGCCTAAGACTTTGATTGTAGGATTAATTACTTGGATATTGATTTAGGTAACAAGTATGCAAAAGCTAAGGAGGATGTATGCTTGTAAAAATACTTCTCAGTGTTGCTGCCTTAAAGAAACACCTCAAAACTGATGTAATATGAGGCAATTGGGGATGCTGAAATATTAAATGAATTACAGTACCCTGTATTTTTCAATTACCTTTAATACTCAATTTTCACCCCTAAGCTGGCCAAATTCTCTTTCATTTGTGTAAGGACAGACCAAACACCTCAAGTTTTGTCAGAGTTATTTGATAAACACAGACTTTACCTCCATTAGCAGGTTGTTTGTACTGCAGTAATGCATATATTTGTTAAGTATACAGAGGGGAAGGAAACAATAAATGCTTTTGTTTAATTCCAAATCCCTGAAATTAAGTAAAATATAAACAAAGAAGAACTAAGACATCTGGAAAGAGGTGAGGTAATGACAGGGCATGAGCCATGGTGTCTGAAGCAGCAGTGCAGAAGATTTTTGGTGAGAGCAAACTGGGGGCAGCCAAAGATACCTTTTGGGAGCTGAGCCAAACAACTCTGGGGAAGGAAAGTAGAAAAATACTTGGAATAATAGCCATGATGAAAACCATGGAGCTGGATAATGAAGTCTCATGCTATGCCTAAGGTAAAGGTGGTATACAGACACTTTGGATCCAAACATCATGTTTGAAGCAGAGGCAACACTTGATAAGTGGTATTGCTTCTACAGATTTCTTGTTATAAAAATATTGTTCTCAAAATATCTTTTTGTGTACAACTTGTAATTCCAGATGAGAGAGTTTATGCTTTTTGTCTAAAGAGCTTTCATGCTACTTCTATTCTCATTGTACTCTTCTTACTGTTAGTGGCCTCTGACTTGTGTAGCCACCATAACCTGCTCCACAGGTGTGCTATTGTGTTTTGATTCTTTCTGTCAGTGAAATGCTTTTGCTCTGGAAGTGGATCATTTACCAGTAATGCCAACTTCTTCCCACCTTAACTCCCTTGCTTTCAAAAGGAAGCCAGCTTTGACACTATTATAATGTAACATTTTCTTATGTTTTATCTACATTCCAAATGCTTCTTGTGGAGCATAATTTAGTCCTAGTTGATGAAAAACTCACTGTATACATTTAGAATCACAGGGAACAAGCATGTGGGAACTCAGGGAAGCTGATTACTGACCAAAATGTGCTTTGAATTGCAAGAGCTGGTCATTGATAGGACCAGTTTTTGGGTAGATGTGAAGTAACAAGGCACTAACTACAAGCACTCAAAGTGGCTTAAGGAGCTCCTGCTCTCTTGTTGGTGTTCTCCTGCAGCACTGTTGTCCCTTTTTTGTGCCAGTACAGCTACTAGTGGGGTTACACCACTGTGGTCTGGATTCAGCCCCTCTTTACCAATAAAAGAGAAAGGTTTCTTTTTAAGATGAATTACTCCAAAACTCAGTTTGTGCTGTGGTTTCCAAGACAGCTCTATAAACAAAATTGAAGAGGAGGGAAGAATAGGAGATCTTTTAGCTTTTCTCACCATCAAAGTTGCAGTTTAAGCATATCCTGACAAGGATAAGAGTCTATTGTGTAATTTATATGCCTTACTAAAGCTTTTGTAGTTTCAAAAGTTGCATTGCCTTGAAGTACCTAATGGGCTATGACACAAAATTGATTTCTGTGAAAATAGCGTTGGCTGTTAAGTGTTCATACAACATCATCACATACTGCTTCTTCTATGAAATCCAACACAGAAAATATTTCACTTTAAATATTGATTTTCATAACAATATATTGTTGTTAGGAGAATAGCAGGGGAGATGATGCTTCTTCATGAAAATTTTGGTATGTAATTGTTATATAAAGTTATTTCATCTTAACCTATGCCTTGCCCTATGAATACAGCACTGGACACTGTCTTCCTGTGCAGGAGAAAGGGATCAAGACTGCACATCAAACCTTAAGCATTTCCCTACAGAGAAATGAAGTAGTGGATTAAACAGTAAACCTCACTCCCATACACAATAAGGTACAGAGATGCAGCAGAGCTTCTGGGTCTCTAAGATCTTCCTTTAGCAAGTACCCAACTTTCATGTGAAGGATGTCCTGTTGTGCAGAAGGGAATTAAAACAAAAGGTAGATAGGCATGGGTTCATTGGAGGGGTGGAGGAGTGGGGAATGAAGGATTGTGGTGTTCTCTAGACATAAATACCTGCTAATAGAGCTGTGCATATTATTAAGTGCTGTAGCAATACCTATTGGCTGACCCCAGGTGTTTTATGTACCTAGAAGAGAATGTAGTGTTGGCCTTTCAGCAGGTTTTGTGGTATTCCTGCATCACAGGACTGTATCCTCTCATTCCTAATCTTCCTTGATCTAACCACCTTTGAATTCAAAGGGTTGCGTGACTGAGGCTTCTACCACATACAAACATGCATGGGAAGGGTAAATGTATAAACAGAAATATGATCTGAAAATACCGGTCTGGTAGGGCTGGAATCTGTCTCCCTACCTCAAACTTAGAATCATTAACGTTGGTCAAAACTTCTAAGATCACCAAATCCAACAAAGGCCAAAAAGTCCAACTTTGCTTTACATCTTTTTCAGTGGAGAGAGAGGTCAGAAAAGGTGTTAAGAGGAGAAAGTACATATGTCCAGGGCAAGATTCAAAGCTGGCACAGAACAAATTCGTTTGTGTCAATTTACCGCAAGTTCAGGCAGACGGAAAGCTTATAGATATCAGGGCAGAAGATAGTCAGGCACAATGGACTTGGGGCACTTCCTCACCCAACACCATATTTGCGTGTGGAATTAACAAGACACATCAGGACAGCTAAGCAAACATAGTCTGTGACCTACTGCCTTTAGCTGGTACTTTGGTGTGATGAGCTCATTAAGAGTAAATCTGCTAGCACTTGTTTCGTCTTGGCAGAAGTGTCTGGGGCATGCTGTCATCTCAACAGGAGATCAAGAGATAGCCAGCTCTGATATGACCCATTATTGCTAAATTGCACATTTGTGTAGTTACTTATATTTCATGAAAATGCTTGATGCACATCAAAGGAAACCTTTTGAACCCAAAACTCATTAATTTTTTTAGTTCATCAAATTTTCAGGCAGGCTTCTGTACAGGCCAGTTCTCAGCACTCTCCTGACAACTGTCTAATGATTATGGATGTTATTTGCACTTCTCTTTTGGGGCAAAGGCCCAAATCTTGATGCCTATCTTTCTCCCTTGGAATTAACTAAATTTGCAGCAATTAGATCCCAATCTTTTGAAGCACTGAGAGCCCTTAACTCTGCTGATTATAGCAGACTTGGCATCCTGACCAGAAAGGCCACTATGCCAGTGGAAATAAGCAGATCTTGGCATAAAACTGCTTGCATGTAGTCATTTTCCCAGATGTCTGTGTACAACTTCTGTTCCTAAATGAAAACCATTTAATATGTTTCCTTTGACTTTGAAGCAGATTAACAATAGTGTTTAAATTTTGTTTGGGAATGATTTACTTTCATAGATTTAGGCATAGATTTATTTTTTTTTAATCATAGTCTTAGTACAGAGAATATTTCAGCTTCTGCAGGTGGATATGTGCTTGAAAATAGCTCAGGTGTTTTGTACCTGGACTTACATATGCCTATGTTTCCTGCTTCAATGTCTCCAGCCTCAGTGCTGCCCAGTGATTTCACCACCAAGCAGTAATCAAATGGTAGCAAAGTTTGATGGAGTCACATATGAGCATTTGCATTAGGTTTATTTTTTGATGGCAGTTCTGGGATAGACACATTAGTGGCACAGACTGGGGGAGAGATGGTTTTAAAATGCTTTTTAGATCGGGGATTTCAGAGCCTTTACATGAAGAGTTACAAATCGTGGGTGCACTGGCAAGCTGGAACAAACAGCAAGCCATTGCCGTTCCTGCATGTAACAAAGCTGTGTGTGATGTCAGGAGGACTTTTATGCCATGGCTCTAATCAGTAGGGTTCCACAGAAATCTTTATTGCAGCTTATACAAAAACAGTGTGGTAACTGATTTTTGGTTATTCACCTTGTCCCTCCTCATGAGATCCATCTAGTGCTCTTAAATGTGCAGTGGATTTATTCTTTTCAGCCCTGTTCAGTCATTTGACCAAAAAGTTCTAATCAGAGAGAAAGTCTACTTGGGAAAATTAAAAATACTTAGAATTTTAAAAATAAAGTCAGCTAATGACTAGCATTTATGGTGAGAAAGGACAAAGAATTTAGGCAGTAGGAGAGGCTTTCCATTTGTAAGAATAATGGAAAGCAAAACACTGGAAGAATGATTGGGAAATCTATAGGACTGGAAATATTAGTTACTTATGTTTTGAATTTGGTATCTTTTTGGGTTCCCTTTCAGACCTATTTTCTATCATTATTATAATTTCATCCACTACGTGACAAAGCCCAGGAGATTTCAGCAAGTCAAGAACTGCTGGAAGAATGAGAGGATTCAGCCTCTCAGAGCAGTCACTACATTGTCACTTTTCTGTCCCTAAGACTAAGCAGACAGTCATATCAAGTAATGACCCATGTAATTTGGGGCTGAATTTGTTGCTGGGTATGCTGTCAGGGCTGCCTCTTGAGCAAGCCAGAGCGATTTCCCAGGGCACACGACTCCAGGATGCACTTGGATGTTGTTCACACAAGCTGTAGGCTCTGCCTAGATGAGCAGCTTCCATCTAATCCATCTGCTCTCAGAGAGGTATTACATGGCTGATTGGCAGCAGGCCAGATGACACTGGATACTTTCCTAGAAGAATCAGCATCAGCTTCTACAAAGACAGGAGGAGTTTCTAAGCCCTCTGAGCACAGACCAGGTCTAGGCAGCCTCAAAGACAGTAGAGATGCATAATGTGAGGTCTGGGGACTTCTCTGGGACACGTCAGGTCTGATACCGTCAGGTTTCTCATGTATTGCTATTAAGTCAATTTGCCTATGTGCACATTTTCTGTATGTTAAAGAACACATCTATATAGGGAAGAGATCACTCATAGTGACTTGGAGATTATTCAGTCTCTCTGATCCAGTATTTGTTAAACAAGACAGACTGACTTTCACTGACCTCCTCAAATGTTCTCCAGCAAAACCTGGAAATTCTTTCAGTTGCTGTTTCTGAAGTAAAGATTGAATTGGGTCAAAGAGCTTTTTGTTTTTACCTAAAATGAAAAGAAAAAGTAAATACCTTTTCTGTCTTTGCAGTTCAGCTTGTTCTACGTGACACCTGGTGGAGGACCTTATGTTAGTCTGCTTTGGCACGTTTCAAGTTCAATAAACACATCCTTAACACACCATTTGGGTTAGACTAGATACAGATATGGTTAACGCTCTCTTTTCCATACATGGCATGCAACAGCATTTCCAAAGACACATTTAAAGTCCTAAAGACCATTGATACAGCCTTTTGTTTTGACATTAAAATTGTGCCTGAGGGGAGAGGATTGTTCGATCTGAGGCTGCAATTGTTCGATCTGAGGCTGCAAATGTCATGAAATAGAGGGATAACTTAGTGGAAATGTAACTAAATGTTTGTACATCAGAGAATTTATAAATAAAGCTTCTTGTATTTAGAGTAGACCAAAGCAGCGATAACAATAATTACAAAACCCTTATCCTTAAGATTTCTATCTGGTTATTAATATGTTAATCACTCTCTTAATTAGAATTCTACTTAATGATAGATTTTTAAGTCCTTATGCCTGAATTTTCTCAGTATTTTTGAAATAATCAATTACATTTGTTTTCATTCTTCTAGTTGTTGGAGAAAGAAAGCTGGTTTGAAATTTTTTGAATGCTGTGAATGGCAAAAAGGGATGGAGAATTGAGAGATAAGATCAAATGCTCCCTGGACTTAACCTGTAAAATTAACAGGAACTATTTATGACTGTGTGTGTGGTATTGAAAACATGATCCAAGGGAGCAGTGTCAGTGTGACAGGCAGAGTTATGACTAAATGAAAAAGAGCCTTTCTTCTACTCCTGTTGCACAGTGGACCTGCCAGGTCTCACACTGTTCACCTGCAGCTGCAGTCTCCTGTGGCATCCCAGATCAGGGTTGGAGAGGAGTAGCTCCTCGCATGCTTTGTGCCCTGACAGGCTGTTAGCTCTTATCAGATAGCCTGGTTTCCTCTTGTGTGTTCCCTCTTCATTACGTCCCCTATTGTGGTCCCGAGAGCTTGGGTAACATGAAACAGACATTGATTTTGCAGGATTCAGTCTTGTTACAGATGGGTAAAGGCACACCATCCAGTTTTGAAAGCATTATAATCCTGCAGTAGATTCTGTTTCTATTGAGGCTGTTTCTGTGGTACCACAGGAGGCAGGGTCACTGTGATCAGTTTTCTTTCTGCTGACTACTAATGGGAACGGTCAAGGGTCAAGTGTGCTGAGGAAGCACAATGAACAATGTGCTCACGGCGATGGCGGTCATGCATTGAGCACTGCACACCGCTGATGCCAACCTCCACTATTCAAGCTAAAAAAGTTTTGTGTCAGGTTTGTCAGCATGTTATCAGTCCTGGCAAGTCGTCTGTGTGAGATAATTACATACGCTGAATTTGCAGTAATTATTGTTCGTCTTTTTCAGCCCAGTCGCCGCAGGCCTGCAAAACCCTCACCAGGAAGTGGCAGCCTCCAATCAACCTTCTGAAGCCCCTTTCTTCTTGCTGACTTGTGACTCTTACATGGTAGTAGTGAGGCTGCTGAACCTATGGTTTCTAGAGATCTAATAGGGCCAAGTTCTGCAGAGATAGGGTTTTTTATTACATCAGTGATAAGGTTGGTATGGGCAGACAAGCTTTCTGAGTTCCTAGTCCCTTCCTCAGATAGTTAAAAATGTATCCTCAACCCCTCTTGGCAAGTGCTCTTAACAAATTACCTAAACTCCTTCTTTGTTGTAGAGTTTTTTCTGTACTTTTCAGTGAAGGTATCATTGTCTGCCACTGACAGCCTCTTTTCAACTGACATTCCAAAGACTTTCAGCCATCTGTTCCAGACCTTTCTGCTTTGGACTGAGTTTGCACTTGAATTTTTACATTTACATACATACATGTGAAAAAAAAAAGCAGAGTTTTTCTTTTCTCTGACTTAAACATTTCAAATGATAAAATTCACTTAGACAAAAGACAGTTTTTCCAAAGAAAATGGTAGACCTGTGGGCTCGTTCCACCTCTGCCCAAAATAGCTCTATAGAAAAATCAGAAGTACATATACTTTAAAAGGCCATCCAAACTTAAAAGTTTAGCTGTGTGTCTTTTGAAAAGCTTTGGATTTCCCTTATTTTTCCAAATCATTACTACAGAACAATCAAATATCTATTTATACATTTTATCTTAGCATTTTCATCCCAGTTGAGCTGATCCACAAAAAGGGCTTGAATGAACACGCTTAGTTCTTTTTCTTTACAAGTTTGTAAATAATTTTGGTAGGTGTCTGTTTAAAACTGAATTGCCTTTGACGACTTAAGCTAAAGTTACCTCTGAAATCTAAATTTTCTCATTTGTTCACAGGGATGCACTTTGGTTAGCAAAGAAAAGTCTTATTATTAATTCTGTGCTGAAGTGCAAACACCTCGGGAACTCACAGATGAAAAATCTTCAAGTGGCCCAGCAGAAGACTGGGAGCTGCCTTTTTATAGGATTTTTTCAGTCTTTGGATACTAAGAGAAGTTTGTGACGAAAGCAATAGTATTATGACTGTAATAAGGAGACTCAAAAATGCTTCAGATACTGTTATCTGCTAATCAGTCTTACTGAGGGTTTAGTACTGCTCAGAACAGGAAAAGACCAGTTGAACATCAAGTGCATAATATTGGTCTTTGGAAATGGTGGAAGTGATTACTAGTAGGAAAAGGCATCTGGCACCACGTTACTCATAAAGCTGGCTTATGATGAAAACTCAGTAGGCTACAATCATATTATTCCTTATCTTCTGGGCTCCCTGAGTTGACTGGTGATATTTCTTAAGGAGCTCAAGCTGTTATTTCCATTCTGCTTGTTGCAGCCTGAAAAGCATTTGGAGTGCAAGCTAAGAAGTAGTAGAAAGGAGACTGTGGGTTGCTGGGCACAGATGGCACTGGTAATAAAGCAAAGCAGCTGTCAATATTGTCTCAGGATAAGTTATTAATGATCAGCACTCCAGTTTGATATGTTGACAAGACCAAGCTTGCCGTTTGGAGCGTGCTAATTGGCGTGCCAGACCAGTATGGCTGAAAGCAGCGAGGAGCGACGAGCCTCTAAGGCTTTCTGACTGCTGACACTCACTGCTTTTCCCAGTAGGAGCTGCAGTCATTTGCTGCAATGCCTCATTATATTAGCTCATAAGTATTTGAAAATTGTAAAAAAAAAAAGTAGACAGTAGAACAATGTCTTTCAGCTGGAACAAGCAACTCCTGAAGTATTTTGAACCTTGCCCTTCACTCACGCTGAGATCAGCATCCATCTGGAAGTATGTTGTTTAAACAGGTCAGACAAGAGTCTTCTGTCATGTAATGATGGGCTCTGTCAATAGCTTTATATTTTTTTGAAGTACCAAGTACAGGCTCTTCCAGAAGCAGCATATTGAACAAAGTGGACTGCTAGTGAGACACAGCTTAACTCTCCCTCATGACCTCATTTATTGACTCAATGAGGATGGCTTTTTATTTGCATCTTTCTCACTCAACAATGATATCTATAGGCTACCCTGGAAATGTGTTTACTGCAAAATATTTACTGCAACTGGTCTTATTAGCTTGAATCCTAGCCTCCCTGAGTGGTAAAATATGATATTGTACTGTGCATGGCTACAGACTGAATGTCTCAAAGGGGTGCTGTGAAAACGAATGCCTCTATTGCACGCCTGTGATGAGCACCTGCCAGACTGTGTTAAAAATAAGGAAGTGACAGTGAGGTGACTATATCATATGTCTGTCTGAAAAACTGTGAAATAAATGAAAACTAAAAAGGAGAATACATAATCTTTCAAGAAAGAGAGACAAAATATATTTTTAAAATTTTTAACCAAGTAGCTTTAATTGAAGTGCTTCATGTATGTGTCTTCTCCACATTTTTGCATTTCTTTCTCTAAAAAGTATCAAAGGAAAACCCAGCTCTCTTGGAATAAGAAATTTTACTCATATATATTTCTTTAAGATTATTTAAGTGCATGTGCAAGACCTTACAATATTAAGTTTGCTTCTGAAAAGGAGATTTAGAAAATCTTACATTAAAACAAATTTCTTGCAGTGCTAAATCAAATGGTGACAAAAAGTCCAATTATATTATAGTAATTCATTTGCCCTTAAACAACCGACCTAGTAAAACTTAGAGGAAGCAGCAATTTTGTGTAATAAATTCTGTCTTCTCAAAACAACTCCATATTTCTGTTCAAAAATCTTTATATCATAGTGTTCTAGTTTTTCAGTGAGGATGTCTGAGACTTCCTGGTCAAAAATTCCCTTTCTGGTTATTGAGATTTTAGTTTCAGTTCTCCATTCTTTGACATTTCTCCAGCTCTTAGAAATGGTTACCAATTAACATGTATGGTTTAGGAAGCAATTGATTACGGTAAGACTGTTAGGTTTTTAGGATTTAAAACCAAGGCACGCAAATAC
>WAAE01041056.1:0-10866 GCA_013400495.1 Nicator chloris | reverse complement strand
AAAGTAAAAAGCAGACCTTTATTGGAAGCATCCAGGTATCCCAGGGTTGATGGGATCGGCCCTGGATTTCTACAATTTTAAAAGGTTAATTCATTAGGATATCTAACAGGTATATCCAGTAGGAGATTTGGTTGCCCCAGTAAGCCACCTCTGGGTCAGCCCCTTGCAGTTGGTCCAAGGGCTTCTTTGCCCCACTTCTTGTTATGACTCCTCAGATTCTGGTTGGAAAACCAAAAATGTTGTTCTTGTAGGCCCTCTTCCTGACCATAAGACTAAACAGTATTTTCAGGAATCTATTACATGGTTAGCTTATTGTTCTAAAACCTAGGGGAAAAGGGTAGGAAAAATACTGGATCTACAACCATGCATTAACAATCTACAAAGCTACAAATGTATGAAAAATATATAAAAAGCTTAGGCATCAGAAGGGAAGGGACCTTTAAGATCCTTGGTTAGTTTGCTGCATTTTGTATAGCTTATTTCTTGCTTTTCAGTGAAAATAAGAAAGTAGGGAAAGTGAGTGGATTATGGATAGACTCAAGCTTATGGGAATAGCATGATCATGATACAGTGCAGTTGTTGGACAGATCTGCTTTGCACAGGCTACTTACTACAAAGTGGGAGTAAACACAGACCACCATTTATTTCATAGCAGCATTACAGATTGTGTTGGTTTTTACTCCTGCTGTGGTCACAGGAATATTTACTCTAAAATTTAAGCTGCCTGCTTGCTAGATGCTGTGTTTTGCCCTGTTCTCAGTGTGGGTTGAAGTAAAATAAAACTATTAAAGCAGCTAGCAAAACTATTAAAAGTTAGATCTTTGTGGATCCTTAGCAGTAGATTCCAGCAGGTATTGCCTCTTAGATTTTATGAAATGTGTATAATTGTGTTCCAAACTTATGGTAGCCTACATTTTTGATGAATATTAATTTTTCCTGCTGCCTCCTCTGGAAATTAAGATGGATTGGAATGCACCTACTTGAAAAATAAAACTATTAATAATCACTTTGGAAGACCACCTCCAATTCAGAATATCTTTGTTTCTCCCTCTATACTTCAGTTCTTTTTTATGTTGATTTCATTTAGTATAAAAAACATTGATTGAAGTCTTCTTTAAACAGAAGGAAAAACTTCAATGTTCAAAAGAACACAAGAGATCTACTCTTTTTTTAGCTCTTGATTGTCCTCTTCATGAAGAGAGAGAATCACTTTTCCCTTTCTGAAATAGGGTACTTAGCATTAAGACTGCAAAAATATTTTTATAAGAATAAACTACTTATTTTATGCTTGAAGAGAGTTTAAAAATACAGCTTGGCACAGCCTAAATTCCTCAGCTAGCAGGAAATTCGGATCTTACATTTTAGAGGTGTGATTATGCAATCTCTGTAATTTAAAATTTAATTTGATAAATATTTGGAGAATTATTTCAGGAAAGTTATTACATGTACTTCAATCTTGAAAATTGCATATATGAGAGCTGTTAAAAATTAGAAACAGACACATTTTCTTTTCTTTTGGCCAAACTGAAATGAAAACTACTGCACTTCAGTTTAACTGTTTCAGGCTAAGGTGTTGGGACTTGGAGGTATGTTTTTTGCTTTTTCATATTATAGTGGAAGAAAATTTCAAGTAAACTGCACCAAAGTTTAACAATCTGACTTCCCCTCTTGATTCTGTTTTTCAATTTTACCAACATTAAATTTCAGCATAATTAGTAAAAGCAGCAATCCAAAAGAATTGATTACTTTGTGAATTTATATTTTTATTGTAATATGTATACTTACTTCTAAAAACCTGAGTGGAACAAGGACCTATTGTCTGATTTTTATGGCATTACATTCCTTTGCTTTAAGATGTGGTACATTGCTCAATACAAAAATGTTCTTGGGGTTATCTAATCCTCTGCTTTTTGATTCAGAGCTTGCTTTTGTGTATAGTAGTGACTGATGAAGATATTGATATTGTAGTCCCATTAAGAACACAGTGGGTACATCTGTATTCCGTGGGGTTAGTTGCCTTTCTGCCAAGTTGAAATGTCCCAAATCAGGCATTTATCCAGTTAACATGCTGAAATCTATGGCTGACATGAATCCTTGTTTCTTTGTAGAAACTGGTGGTGGAGAACGTTGAAGTTCTAACACAAATGAGGACCAGCTTTGACAAGCCAGACCAGATGGCAGCGCTCTTTAAGAGATTATCATGTGGGTATCTAACAAGATCCTACTAAAGATTACAGAGTTATTTTTTATATGACTTTGTAAAGAAAATGGGAAAAACTAATTTTTCTGCATTGAGTATCCATAAGCAGCAAAATATACGTGAGCTCATATAAATTGATGGATCATTTCAAACTTTTCCAGTCTTCTCATGTACAAAGTGAGATTTCAGTGTTCTTTAGTGCACAGGCACTATCCTAGTGATGAGTTTTGAACATCATTTCAGGGATGATAACATGCAGCTGTCGCAGCAGTAATATGGAAGCCTGGTACATAGCTTTAGAATGTCAAACAAAAAAGAATTACAATAAAGAGACATTTTTGTCCTCAAGAAAGCACAGAACCAGTGCTAGCATCCAGTACTGTCAGCTGTGTAATACTAGGTTTCATTCCAGGAAGTGGTAAATGTGATAGTCTTCTACTGAAAATCCCATTGTGGATTCAGCTCTAAAAACCTGCTTTAGTACTGATTATTTTGGCTCTTCCAAGGAATGGCTTTGTTTCAGTACCTTGTCGTTTTCAATATTTTGTTAAATATTTTGTTTCTCCCATTGGAAGAATTGAGCTTGTAAACATCAACACTTTGTTCATTGTTCTCTTTTCAGCTGTTGACAGTGTTTTGAAGAGAATGACAATTATTGGTGTTATCTTGTCTTTCCGGTCACTGGCACAGGAAGCACTTAGAGATGTAAGAAAGAACTGAATATGTTCTGAATAATTTTCATTGTGTTTAACTTGGTGGAATGATAGGCTGTTTGAAGCTTAACTGTTCAGGAATGCTACCTCTTAAAAGGCTGAGGACATGGGTAAAATGGCAATACTCAGTTGTAACTGAACTTTGAATTGCAGCTTGGGGTGAGGGAATTAATTATCTATTTTTTGAGTACTGTTCAGAGAACTGTTACATTAAAACATCAAATTTAGTTTAGATCATGTTTTCTGTGTTTACTCATTCTAAAGGCCTTTATTCCACTTCTTTATTGGAAACATTTATTAGGCTTTCATGTCTTAAAACTACAAACTAATACAAATGCATAAAACAAAAACCCATTAAAAAAGAAAACAAGCCAAATAAAATAATTGTAGTGTCTGACTGATAATTAACATGGGAAGTAATTTTTCTCATTTTGTATGTGTTTGTGTCCCTTAGGTCTTATCCTACCACATTCCTTTCCTTGTAAGTTCCATTGAGGACTTCAAAGATCACATTCCAAGAGAGACTGACATGAAGGTAATGTTTGGCTCAAAGGGTGATAGAGTCGTTCTGGAGTTTACTGAAAATATGTGAGCAACCAGACTTTCATGTTTAGTGTTGAACATCCAGACAGAAATAACACCCTTTTTCTTTCTTCCCTCCTCGCCTTTTTTTTCCCCCAAGAGCTTAGTATTTGTAGATCTGCAGCCTGCTAATGTTCTGGGGAAAAAATCACAACCAACTGATAGGATAAGCACAAGTCTCTATCTGCTTGTGATCACATTTGAGAACTTTCATAGACTTAAGAGCAAGATTTATCAAGTGTTAAAATATGACAAGGGGAAGAATGCTGAGCTGCTCCACACTGTAAGCAGTACAACTGGTTAAACGAAATATTTCAAGGACTCTATGTATGTGGTTGGAGCTCTGTGCATGTAATAGCAACAAGTCTGATTCTGACCCTAAATTGAAATTTTATGTGAACCCCTGTATGAAATGCTTGAGAGAAAAAAAAAAGTTAGTAGCTTAAATAAGGTACCTTTCTTCTGAATGAGAGTGTGTTTCCATCTAAAAACCCTTGCTGGAACATCCCATGGCTTCTGTACATGTGTGCACAGTAGCTGAAGTCTAGCAGGGTTTTTAATTTCTTATTGCAGCTTGGAGTCTGTGAAGGATTCCAGCTGCTTACTGGTACTGCAGCAGTTTGATTTGCAGAGAATGTGCACTGGGATGTACAATGTACATCTCTTTAACTTTTCCAGAAACAACTTTTAGAACTCTGCTCTTAAACAAAGTCTAGTTTTAAGGGCCAGGATATGTTGTTATCCCTGAACAGCCAGGAATGTTCTGTGAGCCTGCTAACAATTAAGCCCTGTGGACAATTAGCAGCTCATTGTCTAAGCTATCACACACAGCTGACCAACTGTAGGTAACATAGTCTTCTTTTGGGGCAACAAGGCAAACATTTTTTCTGAAAGGCATATTAAGAGACTTATCTTTACAAAGGTTTGTACAATGGATTGGAACAGTTGCCCTGCTGGGCATATTTGACATAATAACATAGTAGCATAGCAGCATTTGACATGATAACATAGTAACAAAGTAGTTTCCTGTGTACTGAATTTACCAAGCAAAGTATAAATAGTTTTAAAGCTGTTGATGAAATTAATACTTGTTATGAAATGTTATTTTTATTTTACTATTCCCAAAACTTATGATTTGGGGTGACTGTCAAAATGAGGATCTCTTCTCCCTTTATTTGCTTATTTTTAATATTAAATTCTTGAGCTGTCTATACAGGCTTTTAGAAACAGGCTTACATTTGTTCCACTGTGCATGTAGTAACAGGACAAGGGGGAATGGCTTTAAGATGACAGAGGGGGTGGGTTAAGATAAGATATTAGGAAAAAATTTTTGACTGTGAGGGTGGTAAGGCCCTGGCACAGGTTGCCCAGAGAAGCTGTGCCTGCCCCATCCTTGGAGTGTTCAAGGCCAGGTTAGACAGGGCTTGGAGCAGCCTGGGATGGTGGAAGTTGTCCCTGACCATAGCAGGGGTGGAACAGGCATGGGCTTTGAGGTCCCTTCCAACACAAACCATTCTGGGATTCTGTGATTCTCTAGAGCCTGTTGGCTGTGAACCATGCCCTGCCCATATGCTCTGTAATTCTTTTCATGCAGGACTGTGCAAGCATTTTATGCTTTTCATACCAAAGCTTGCCCTCAGGTAGCCAGGCTGGAGCACACAAGGGTAGTTAGCACAATATTCACTACGTGGAGCTGCTCAACTATATGTGAAAATTTGTGGGAGAAAGTGTAAAACTTCCCAAATACAGTAAGATTTTGCTAGTGTTTCCTGTATTCATTTATATTTGGTGTAGACCTGCTTTTGCAGAGAGTTGTCTGAACTATGGTTTCAGAAACTTAGTTGAAATAGTAAATGGAAAGAGAAAACAAGTGTTGAATGCTTGTTAATGGTAATGAGACATCCTGGGATGGACTGGGAAATGGAATACATTTCAAAATGTTCTTAGTTCCTCCAGGTGCTGTGGCCACTTAGACTCTGATTTTTGGTGCCTAGAGTCAATGAACACTGAATCTGTATAACATTTGTATCTTGTAAGATTTCTCCATTACTCTATTTCTCCAAATCATGACTTTTGGCTTTTGTTTAAAAATGCTGTTTTTGTAGATGTTAACTGATTCTTTAGGTCTCATAGAGAAAATAGGTCAAATTCTTTGGAACATTAAAGAAATATGTAGAAACAGCTGATTGGAAGTCAAGGTGTTGCTTTGGGGGTAATGTGGGAAAGTATGAGTTTTGTTTGGCTTGACACAACAAAGTTACCATCTGGTGCACAAAGTACAGATGCAGCTGCTCAGTGGAGGATTAAAACAAACAAAATCTACAGTCTCTGCCTATTTGCCAAATCTCTGAAATTCCTCAGTGCCTCAAACTCATTTTACAAATGACAGCAAAAACTGTGCTTCATCATCTTTACAAGAAAGCATTCAGTGTTGTCTTTCCTCTGGTCCTCAGGTGGCAATGAATGTATATGAACTGTCGTCAGCTGCTGGATTGCCTTGTGAGATAGATCCTGCCTTGGTCGTAGCACTGTCTTCCCAAAAATCAGGTAAGAAGTTCCAACTTCAAAAATATCCGTGTTAAAAAGAGAAAAAAAATGTTTAAAGTGCTGGGAGGAAACTTGTATATCTTGACTCCTTTGTATTCCTTCAATAAACTTCATAAATGGCATAAGAGGATGAATTATTTGTGCCTGCTGTTTATTGATGTTAGCTTGAGAATCTTTTCAAATATGCATGAATGGATGTGCTGACCTAGAATAGGATAACAGAAGGAATGAAGATGCAGAAGGAACTTAATGGTGAACACTGCTGTAATTCAAGAACAATTACAATAACAAGAGTGTCTTGTGAACAACTTGATCAGTTCTGTTGCACAGATGTGTAACAAATCTGTCACCTAAGTAAGCATTGGGACCTGAACTCAGCTGATGAACTTGACCATATTTTGTTGCCAATGTGTTCTACAAGTGTTGACATGAAGTTTACAAGGGAAAACGGTAAAATAAACATGTTAGAATTAACATGTATCATGCTTCCTCTTCATTGCTTTAAGGCACTGCTATCTTAGCTTTTCAGTTTTGTTTACTCTGGCATGTCCAAAGACAGGCATTAAGACTTCTAAGTGTTTTTTGGTGGTCTTCAGCTTTTTTTCTTATCTTCCTTACTGAGCATTTCATTACTTTTTTCCCCCTGTATGTTGTGGATAGTTAATGTTAGAATGAGACCATGAGTATTTTAAATGCTACCTAAGTTGTTTTTTCTTACTTCAGTAGTAGTTATTCTGAGAGAGGAAAATACAGAGGAGCATTTCAGTATTTGAATTTAAGTCCCAAGCACAATTTCTTCATGCACTTAGAAAAAAGCAACCCAAAGTGTATTTGTTCATTCTACATTATATGTATAATACACAGAAGTATATTTTTGTTAGGTATCTGGTATCTAAAATGCCATTTTAAATAGATTATTTTCATTGTGGTACAGCTATGAAATGTCTAAGCTAGGTCAACAAAGAGAATTTCTGTATTTTCTCATCATTGTTTATGATCTTGTATTTTGCTTGTTACCTTTGGTGTTTGAAATATTTTGCTTTTGTTCAGTTTTCATAGAGTTAAAATCTGTATGTCACTAATTGTTGACTTTTTTTTAGACTAATCTTAGGCTATTGTGTGATGCTGCTGCTATTTTTTTAAGCACAAGGTGTGAATTGACATGAGTGCACCATCACCTCCTGTCCATTTGCCAAAGGGAGAGTGCAACAGAAGCTCATCTTACCTCAGAGCGATAACTGGATTCATACCAGCATGAAAAGATTACTCTTTTGCTCATCATATTAAAGACTTAGTAACTAAATCGTTAGAAGTGGTAGCATGGCAGTGGCTTCTTTTTGTTCTCCTGGATAACAGACTGGACATTTTGCAGCTCTACTCATTTCTTTTGGCAAGACTGACATTAATATTCCTCTTTTCACAATACAAACATCGACTTTGTTGGATTTTGCTTTAAATTTCAATTTGGCCAATCATTTCACATTCTAATTTACATGCAGCTGAAAGGAAATATTTCAAGATTACTTCTTTAATTAAAGAATATTATTTTTTTTGTTTTTAGAAAACATTAGTCCAGAAGAAGAATATAAAATTGCTTGCCTTCTAATGGTCTTCGTGGCTGTCTCCTTGCCTACTTTGGCTAGTAATGTGATGTCTCAGTATAGCCCTGCCATCGAAGGTAATGTAGAGTCAGTTCAATATTTGCTGGGAATTCTGTCTTCACAATAGTTCTGGTAGTGTCTTGTATATATTCACCTTTCATATTTATTTGCATTTTAGAGTGAACAAATTTAAAAATCAGCCTTAATTCAGGCAAGTTCTTCTGAAAGAACTGTAAAAAGCATTTACTTAACTCTTGTCTGAGAAAACTTTCTATGAAAAATTAGTTTGATACTTGAAATTTTCAGAACAGTTCAGACACTGCAGGGGGCAATCTTGTCCTAACATGGAATCATTGGAGCACACATTCTGCATTAATTAGTGTGACACTCACTATCTAATATAATTTTTTCTAGTAAGTATTAATGTCTTAGTAGTCTTTACATTGGCCTTGGGCCAGTCATATAAGGTGTCCCTTCTATATTTAATACGCTGTTCATATTGCCAAGCATAAAGTTTTGAAAACAGAATCTGGAAGGTGTAAGTGGTGAAAAGAATTATTTCCTATACAATAGTTCAGCTTGCTTATTTAAAAAAAAACTTTGCCTCAACAAAATTCTTTGCATGTAATCCACAGTTTTCTTTCTCTTTTTAAGTTGAAAAAAGACAGACAGTACTGTTCCAACACACACAAAAGTCACCTTTCAGCTGTTCAAGCTATGTCCTTTGTAATATGTAGCATGACTCACGTAGAAGATCATGTTTATACTGCTTCCATTCACTGGGATGCATGTTTTCTCTAATTTGTTTTTAAACCTGCATTATTTTTAATTTGCTCAAAATTGTAACTCACAAAGTAAGTGTAAACTGGCTTCTGAAAATTTAAAGTACCCGAAAAATACCAAAAATTTTGAAAGCTCTCTGTGTCACTTAATGTATTATGAAAATCACGTTTTTTAGAGACCCAGGATTGTTGTTTTACATGGGATTAATCAGCATTTTCTTCAGTTTTGAATTATTAGGGATCTGTTGACTCCAGTTTCATTTTAAAACATAGACTTCTCCAGTTGTGGAAAATGTTAGATAAATCTGATGTGTGAGTAGAACTTGAATATTGATTTGAAAATTAAAGAATTTTCAAGTTAAAAGTTTTTTCTGATGAATTGGGAGAACAATTTGTAACCTGCAGAGTTGTTTCCTGTTATTTGTGCTCTTGTAGTATCTCTATTGCTCTTTGCAAGCTTTTTCCAAGTCATGATGCTTGAAAAAAAAATCTTGGAATATAGGTGAGGGCAGGGAATATCTAATGTGATTGGTGAGGTACACGGGTAGAAACTTCTTTGTTTGAAGACAGTCAGGTTGACTGTCTTTACTCAGTCCAAATGAACTTGTTGATGTGTATGTAAGATCACATCTCTTAAAAATTATGTAGTTATAGTTTTGTAAAAGAAACTGGTAGGAGGAAGTGCTTCCAGAGGATTTCTCCTTCAAAGGATCTTGCCAACTCTAGAGTCTCAAAACCTGTGTGGCTTGCCAGGGGGGGCAGTACTAGAAGTTTTACTGGTGATTATATTTTCACATTTACCCCTCAGCAAATTAATTGCTAAGAATATGTTAGGCTAGCTAGAGTTTCTCCAGAAGGTTAAAGCTCAGGCAGGTTTGCCTTGCTCAAACCTCCTCTCTTCCCGAGACCATCTTAGTCATCATGTTTTTAGCAGGCTGAAACAACAGCTAATTCTTCTGTTGGAGAGAAGCAGATAATCTTCTGCCTGTTTTATGTCATGTAGCTTAAATATTCCAATTTATGTGGTTTCATTTACATTAAATAACTGTTAAGATGAAGTCAGGCAAAGCCTTGTTTCAAAGTGAGTTCTTAAAGCAGTTAATAGATGACATGAAACTGTGACTGGAGAGAAGTTACATCTTGCACTCAAATAAGCCCATGCTAGGAGTTGCTGCTGGTTCTGTGAGACGTGGCCTGTGTATTACATAATTCTTTACTGAGTGGGCTCTTTTATTGAGAGGAAAATCCAGAAAAAGGTACACATAAAATATGTTCCCTCTACAAAAATAACTGAACAAACAAAATAAGCTTTGTCATTTCTGCCTTCCTTGCATAATACTACTTTTCTTGTGTTCTGCCCTTATTGTAGAACATCTGGCTTGAAACACTTAATATAAATGGTATTTCCAGAATGTGAACTTAATAAATTCTGCTTTATGAAGTAAATTCCCTGGACAAATCCTGAATTAATCCATCAGCGAGTCACAGATTTGAAGGAGTTTCATCTTTCTAATCTGGCAAGACATATCTCCCAAATACAGACAGTGCTTGGACAGCTGTAGCAATGTCTGTACTTCCTCTGTCTGCTTCAAGATCAAGTCTGTTTCTTCCACTAGTTCCAGATAAAGGCTCAAAGTCTAACAGACCTTTACTTTTGTTTCCAGTACAGAATCTGAACTACTAGCCAAATACCAGGCTAGAGGGTAGAATAGAATACTAGTCTGCAAGAGCCCTAGTTCTTTTCTAAATACTTGAAACCTGTTGTGAGTTGGAAGACAACAGTTTTGCTGAATTCCCTTGTTGGTGCTTTTTCTACAGCCTGAGTCATAAAAATAAAGTCTCTTGAATAAAATTAGCCTCTTCGAAGACAAATACATATTTGAATCAGAATTAAGCAGAATAGATTTTCTTGAATGCTGTTCATTTTAAAATAGGAGACAGAGTATCAAATCTGGGGGCCCTGCTCATGGAGATCCACAGGGATCTTCACTGGGAACTATTAGTCAGCATATTCACAGACCACCTGGATGGGGGCCTGAAGAGCGAGGTGAGAAAATTTGTAACCATAGTGATATTCATGGAGAAAAAATGGATTTTTCTCATGTGGAGTGATGGGGTCCAGCTGACCTCACTATTCAAGCATGAGAGCTTGGACTTAGGGTAAATGACTGAATGAAAAGATGAGCTCATTGCTCGACAACAGTCAAAAAATAATTTAAGAATCAGCATGCTTGGCTACTTGTTTAACTCCTTCAAAGACTACCTCCTTTTCATATGCTCACACTTGCCTAAGATACTTCCCCAAGTGTATATTAATTTTGTTGTAAAGTGGTATATTTAACTTAATTTGCCTGGAAGAAATATCAGGTTTACTGAGGAGCAGTTCTTCTGCTCTCTGTGAAAACTGGTATCATTTAACCACCTTCCAGGGCTCTGAAGTC
>WAAE01041025.1:0-12147 GCA_013400495.1 Nicator chloris | reverse complement strand
AGTAAAAATAACAAAAAAAAAAAGTTTTATATATTAGTATATGTAAATACAATAAATGTATGCTACATTATTTTATACTCAGAAGCCCTCTTGACCACTGGGAAAGCCCTGAAGATCATTAAAATAGATTAAAAAAATACTATCCTTCAGAGAACTCTGAGAATATTTACTTGGTACACAAAAACGTATTATGATTCAGTATGACAAATCACACTTCTAATAGTTTTCTTTTTCTTTTTGAAACGCATTTTGCTTCTGTGAAAGGCACCAAATGGACAACCCTCAAATCCTGAGCCTTGTATTGTTCCCATTAGAAAAAAGCTACCCCAATTTCCCACTAGCACACATAATTGCTGCCACTGAACTACTATTTGTGACAGTAAGAGAACAGTGTAGTCTGTACCCATTCAGTGCTCACTGTTTCTACCAATAGTGCAAGCTAGAGTGCCATTTGTGGCATTAGCTTTCGTGGATATAAAATCCTATCAATTAAGCAGTCAATTAAGTAATTCACACAATAATCATCACGTAACAAGCCTCATTTCCTGCTAAGCTGAGCTATTTTCAAACTGGCAAATCAGAGCCTCTGATCTAGAGCTGTGTGCTATACAGATACCCCAAATGTGTTCATCTGATGATGCATTTGTACTTACTGCAGCATTAAAATATGATAGATCCGGATCTTGTTATTACTTTACCATTTCACTGGTGTGACACTCATGGTTGCAGGTAATGAACAAACACAATACACAACAAGGTCAACCATCAAGATATCACTTTTCTTCGTTAAATAACCTTGAAAAAGGTTAATTAGTTTGCATTAAACTTGCCAATTTTAGCGGTATATAAAAATATCTGGAAGATTGCGTTTTTAACTTGTAATGAACAACCAGAAACTGATTGTTTTGGTTATTGGAAGTAGCTGACTTTGACCATCCTTAGAGTAGTCCTTCAGTGGTATGCTGGAGCCACATTATTACCATAACTACAGTAATCATCATGACAATAATGATTTTGCTGAAACCTAAATGTGTGAAATTAAGCAATTTACAACTCTAAATCTGTCCAGATAATCAATCTGTCCAGATAACAACTCTAAATCTGTCCATAATAAAGTCAATGAAAGGTCATTACCCTATGCACAAGAAGGATGTTGCATTCAGATGATACGTGGTTGTATTGCATCTGTACACTGGCTTCTTTGATTTCATAAAGAATGGATGATCACAATAAAGTGTAATACCAAATGCTCACTAAGCTCAAGTTTTTATAATGTAGGAAAATAACAACACCACATTTTACTTACAATCGAACTGCTGAGCTTATTCACTCTTTTAGGGAAAGGTGATATTACAGATAATTTGGTAAGTCACTCCAGGATGACAAGCACACATATGTTTATACGTTAACTCAATCCACTTGGATCCTCATACACAATCAGAACAGGATATGTTATTAAAATGTCAGCACTTCCAAATCAGAAAAAAGTAAACTCTGGAGGTAGTGAGGCAGACTTTCATTCTATACCAGTTGATCTGTACTGGATGCATTTTTACTTTTGGTTCTAAATCAAGCCAGAAAGTCCAAAGAAGAACAAAATACCATACAAGTAAGAAGAAATGGCAATCTAAGCACTATGTAGACTTCAGGAGTAGATAAAAGTCTTTGGAGAATTCTAATCTGTTTTTGTTTCGCCATTACCATCTTTCCTTCTTTGGGGGAGGCAGGGCAATAGAGGCAGAATATGCTCTATTAAACATAAAATACCACCAGAATGTGCTGTACAAATAGAAATGACTAGGTCCTCCCTACCATGGCACTTACAATCCTATTAGTCAAAGACATCATACTGAGAAGCTTAAGTATGACTTAAGATGTCGGTGAGACCATCCTGACAAAGTATGAAAAAACAGGAAGATACAGGAAGAAGCCCTGACAGAATACAAATGCAGTATATGAAACTCAGATATAAAGAAGTTTTCTGTAATGAGAGCTGAAACATCCCAAATAACAGAATATATAGAAAATAATGGGAATGAGAGAGACAAGGCAAGCAAAGGTTGTTAAAGGCAGCCAAGGTTAGCATGAACAGCGTTGTATGGGGTTTTATGAATGTGGCAAGAGCCCAGTTTGTCCCTGCAGTAGTTGGAAGTTTCTGTACCTTGCTTGCAGAACCAAAACTGCCTGTGATGGTCTGGGGAGCAATGCATTTACATCCCCACGATGCAGGATCAGCACTTAATAAGCTCTGCTGATCCTGAACCAGCTGTGCAAGGAGACAACTCTGTGTCTCTCTTATGGTCAGTCTGGCACACAAATAGATAATTGGGAGTTGACTGAACTTCAATGTCAAAGATAAGATATCTAGATGTAGATATAAACAAGTAAGAAGCTAGTGAAGCATGCAAAAGAGAAAGGTAATAGAAGGTGAAAAGGAAGAGAAGCTACTGACAGAAACAACATTTTGGGCAGATGGGAGGAGCTGATTGATGGAATTTTTAAATGCTTAAGTACCAGTCAGGTTATGTTCCTAAGCTTATGAAGAATGAGATCTGAATTCATATATTCGTAATAAAAATATATATCAGAAGTGCACAAGTCCTGCAGTTCTGGTTGAAACTTCTTTTTGCAACAATGTACCTTTAAGCAAACAACTTAAGGGTAAAAGAAGCACTCCTGCAGGCCACCATTCAATGGCAATGGCTAATCATTCAACTAGCTTAACTGAAAGAAAGGATATGTCATACACCGAAATACATCACCATGTGGATCAGTCTGCTAAGGGTAAAGATCTCTTAGACTGGAAGATTTGAGATCAGATGACAAAAATATTATAAGAGTTTACAATGAAAAATAAAGCTGTAAAAGCACCTGTATTGTCCAGAATTCAACGGTGAATCATAGTAGAATACTTAATTTATATTTCTTCTTCACTTCTGACAAAATGCAAACTTAATTTAAGATGCGTTCTTTCTATTCCTGTAGAATGGCCGTATCATATAAGCCTGTATGTACTTGAGGTTGTAATTTTCTTCTGTATTCTGATTTTTTGATTCCTCACAGTGAGGACTATTCAGAATACCAGAGAAATTTAAGTAGTTTGAGACAGAGATACTGAAAGCTTGTGCCTAGGACCTTCAACCCTGGTATCATCTGATGACACAGAAATCTCAGGATATACTATATTAAAAAAAATCAGTCTTCACTGTCATAATTGACAACCCCCCCCAAGAAATGTAACTGATATAAATGGAAGACATGCTGGAGGGCTAGATACAACCCTTACTATAACTCTTACTTCCACGGTTATATATCTTATTGTGTTACCCTAATTATAATTTACAGAAGTAAATATCTCATTTTTTTTAGAAAATAGAATTTGAGTTTTATTTTTTTCCTTTAAAGAGGAAGCTGTCTGCTCGTCTTTCAGTATGTAACACCCCTGTGCTTCTTGCTCAGCCTCACGGCTGTCAGAGTACTACAAATTCCACTAGGAATACAAACCCTGCACTTAAGTAGGTTGATGCTGAAATCTCTTTCTGGAGGATTTCCAGTTCCCTTGACTATATATGAACACAGACCTTTAAAGCCATCTTAATTGAGGCAAAGAGGGTTGGGATGATGATCTCCAACCAACAATATGGAAGAATCTTTCTACTTCTGTTTCAAATATAAGACACAGGGCCCATAAATAGTCTCAAAATATTTTAGAGAGGATTCACTGAGCGGGAAAAAAAACTTAAAGGAAGGTGAAAAAGAAAGTAAAACAAGTAACATCTCTTTAGGGTGAGAAGGAAAAAAGTAATTGCTGTATTTGGACCCTTAAACACTTGCCTAATTTTTTCCATTCCCTTTAATAAAATGGATCCTGGAACCAAGATATAGTTGCCATTGACACTTGCTCACTGCTTACTGTGTCCTGCTCTTTCTCTGTCTGCCTGTTTAATTTTTACCATTGTCAGCTCTGATACTGAGCAGCAATTAACAAAATTCACTCTGATCTGACCTCTAGCAAGGGAGAATGTAACCGACTCTCCTCAGTAGCAGGGAAAATAGATTCACACATAACCTGGTAACGGCAGTGTTTGGCAGTACTAGAATAGACACTGCATTTTGACTTCTCTGCAGAGATTTGGAATTATTCTGACATGAGCAGAGAGATTAGGTCAACTGTAGGTTAAGGTTTTTGCAAATTAGAGGGATTTCAAAGATGGAAAAAGATATTCCAGCACTGGAGAGATTGAAATCTACTTGCATATTCTATACAAGTATATATTTTAACTTGTAATTTACACTAAGGCAGGTACCCAGGGAAGCCTCAGTCCAGTCTTCCGTGATACACATCTTCATCAAAGATTCTCAACAATAAGGACAACTAAGAAAAAGAATAAGAAACACTACAGCCTAGATTATCTGGACTATGGGGACTGAGGAGTGATTGAAGAAGCAGCAAACAAGACTGTGACTTTTTCAACTTCTAGGGAACAAATGAGCAGTGAGGGATTAGTACAAGGGGAACATATGAAAGTGGATTGTGTGTTTTATAGGCCATAATACATCAGGGACTCCAGAAAGAAGGGAATTTAGGGAAAAGGAGGGATTCCTCTCATGATGATTCAATTTTTAATTACTCCTTACATGAGTTTCCCAAAGAGAAACAGACGTTTAAATAGAAGGTACTTCAGATAGGATACTAAACACAATGAGATGGAATTGACTAAATGCTACAGACAAAGGAAAGGAAAATGATGCCAATACCAGTCTGTGTTGGTTGGGTGGACAGTAGCACCTCATCCCACCTCCACTGCTATCAAGGAGGCTGATCAGAGAGGAAGCTATCACACTACATTGAGAAGGAGGAGTTTTTTCCAACGAGATTATGCTACATCACCTCAGACGTTTAATAGCTACACCAGACTAAGCATTTAAGGCCTATGATAACATTTTGCCACGGAATAAAGAAGACAATACAAACCAAATTTTCCATCATACTTACTATGCATAACACAAACTTCAGACACTAAGTGCATTACACGTAAATATTAGCAGCTCAAGCTGATAGACTGATGGAAAAGACTTAATCTAAGTGATGGCTAATCATATTGCCCTTATTTTGTGAGGGACTACGTATGTCACCTTCCAGGCAATGAAAAAGGACATTCAATAAATTTATCTCACAGGAAGTAGCTGAGAGGAACACCTTCTTTTCTTACATGCTTTATGTTGTAGCTATCGAAGGGTATGTACTGTATACATTCTGTTTATCTTTATCTGTCTATAAGCAGAAGCTTTGATCAAAACAAAGTGGAGAACAAATATTTCATTAAAGACATCACATTAAACCTTTTTAATAATAGAATTCTCCCTGTATAATTTGTGACTTTTGAAATACATCCCCAGTCTCTATTTAACTGTCATTTAAGCCCATTATATCTTAGTCACCATAACATAATTTGTGCTGAGGATCTCCAGATCTGACTTAGAATTAATTTAGTTATAATAAGATGGTAATTTTAAGCAACATATACATTTTTTAAAAACAGAAAAGACTCATATTGTCATAATAAAGAACTAACCTAATCTTTGTCCCCGTGTTACTGAAGAGAGAGTTAGATGGATCCCAGTAGGGTGTCATTGAGGCAACACAGGTCTTGTTGGAATATCTTTATTTTAAAATGTCTCAATGTATCTGTTTTTAAAATGCATCATTCCTCCAAACCACACAAAAGCCATCACTTCAGAAGTGTCTGATTAGTCTGAACACAATCAAGGGCATGCGAGATAGCTGCCATTTAGTTCAGCCAAAGCAATCCATGCCAACTGCAATAAACCCATCAAACTGTCATAGAGTCAAGCTGTGAGAAAAAGACGGCGGTGATTACATACAATAGCTTCCTTCAGTGGTTTTATAATTTCAATTTTTCAAACATTTCAAGATTTTCAATACTTCCAGTAGCAATCCTTTAGTATAGAATATTTTCCCTGGGAGTTCCTATCAACAGTTTAGCCTATTGGTTTTTTCCCCCATCACTGAATCAAGCATATAAGCTCATCAGACAAGAAACATTGTGATTATAGTTGTATATAAATAATTTAAAGAGATCCAGCCAATCAAAACAGGTATTTAAGTACCTATTTTCTCTGATATGTGCATGTAACTCCCATTAAAATGCACAGTTACAGTTGAGAAGCCTGAAGTGGAACCTATACCTAAAATTAAAACCACAGTCTTCCCTTCACCCTGAAAGCCAATGACCCTCTGGGAAACCAAAAAAACCCGAGACTTAATATCATGTCACTAGACATGATCACGTCACAAGACATAAGATGTAAATTGAAAAATGCATTGTGTTCATTATGACAATCACAAAGCATAGAGAAGAATGACACTCAAGATTCAGGAAACTTCAGACAAACTATTTAAATTGTTCATTCAAAACCACTACATTATTTATAAGAATCCTTCTTGCGGATGGAATATTGGAACCTCAAGGTTTATTTTCCTCTCCACAGATGTATTTTATGCAGCACAAATGCTGTTGGGAACTTTGCAGCACGCTGCAAAGAGTATAATGCTAGCGAAGGACAGAGGGGCACAACATTGCGATTCTCTGCTCTACAAAGCTCTTGGATTAGCACTATGTTTAAACAAGCCACTGTCAGATTTCAGAGCAAGAAAAAGACAGTAATGAGGATAGAATTTATGAGCATTGCCCAGACTGCATCTTGCTGGGCTTATTACTTAGCTGACTAAAACACATGTCATCTCAGCCTTGAATACATAGTGGCTATGTCAGAACACTGACCTGTGTTTGTGGTGTTAGCTCAGCCGTGTAGGCTTAAAAATGCCATATTTGCTTTCCACCAGGCACCACTCTTAACCTGCCTTTAATATGGTTTACTAAGACATGATCTATAAGCTGTCGTAAGAACTATGAATAGTCATGTAAGAAAAAAAGCAATTTTTTAATGTGTGATTTTTAACAGAAAAGTATTTTTTATGAGTTTGAGGGGAAAAAAGGGTTTCTAATGATTAAGGCTGCGTGACCACAAGATGGTTGGACTCCGGCCTGCTAGGATGTAAACAGACACTCAGATGCAGCTGACCTCTTCCTTCTGCTGAGCACTCTTGTGATGATGAGAGTTCTTACAAAATGAAAATTGTAGAAAAATTACCCAAAGGTACTACAGAGAGTAAGGATAGTTACACTCAACAAACACTTAAGCACCAATTTAATTCTAATTAGTATGGTTTCAACTATATTCCTGAACTACCATCACAGAGGAAGAAAGTTGTCCCAATTTTAGTTCTAGATAGGTGAGGGTAGAGATGGTAAAAAATTTGTCTCAGTTCAGACATTTATGACTATAAAAAAGAGAAATAGCACAAGACAAATCCACTACCTTCAAATATTTCATATGGAGCAGTGGTATTATGTAATGAAAGCAGTAAATTCTCAGGATCACATAACATTACCATGCAACCAACAATTAGCTGAAAACACAGTAAGTGCTGTATGGGTGTCCCGTTGCAAAAAAGGGTGAGACAGAAGTGAGAAAGTAGAACACGTATCTAAGTACTTCCATATAAGCAGGGTTAATTTCTCTATCTGAATTATCTGCCTTCTTCTGGACCATGGTAAGTACTACATCAGAGCTTTGATTTGCTTATACCATGTCTTTCAATTTTTTTTTCCTCCTTGCTATTCTTTTCAGAGAATCACAGAATGATTGAGGTGGAAGGGACACACACGTATCAAAATTGAATCAAAATCCTGACCCTAAACAGAACAGCCCCAAGAATCACACCATGTGCCCGAGAGCATTGTCCAAATGCTTTTTGAGCTCTGTCAGTCTTGGTGCTGTGACCGCTTCCCTGGGGAGCCTGTTCCAGTGTCTAACCCCTCTCTGGGTGAAGAATCTTTTTCTATTATCCAGTCTCCATCCCTCCTCGTCCAGCGTCAGGCCATTCCCTCATGTCCTGTCAGTGGTCACCACAGAGAAGGGATCAGTGCCTGCCCCTCCTCTTCCCCTCATGAGGAAACGGCAGAGTGCACTGAGGTCTCCCCTCAGCCTCCTCTTCGCCAGGCTGAACAGACCAAGTGACCTCAGCCACTCCTCATATGGCTTCCCCTTAAGGCCCTCCAACATCTTTGTTGGCCTTCTTTGGACACTCTCCAACAGTCTACCATCTTTCTTTTATTGTGACACCCAAAACTGCCCCCAGCACTCGAGGTGAGGCTGCCCCAGTGCAGAGCAGAGTGGGACAATCCCTTCCTTTGCCTGAAGGCTCTGTTTGTGACCAGAGAAGGACTTGTGGCTGTTGCGGTGGTTGGAGGCCATCTCGGCCACAGGGACCATGGAACGATACAGCTTTTGATCCTTGGAGAAGGAGGGGGCTCAGCTGAACTGCTACTTTGGACTTTTGGGGGGCAGATTTTGGCTTGTTTAGGACACTGATTGACAGGGTCCCTTGGGAAGCAGTCCTGAAGGGCAAGGGAGTCCTGGAAGGCTGGACATTCTTCAAGAAGGCCATTGAAATGTGCAGGAGCAGGCTGTCTCCATGTAGCAAAAGACAAGTCAGTGGGAAAGAAGACTGTTCTGACTGAACAGAAGGCTTTGGCTGGAACTTGCAAAAAGAAGAGTTTGTGATCTCAGGAAGATGGGCTGGGTAACTTAGGAGAACTACAAGGATGTCATGAGGTTATGCAGGGAACAGAGGGGAACAGTCAAAGCCTAGCTAGAACTTAATCTGGCTACTTCTGTAAACGAAAACAAAACATAATTACCATAAATCAATTAGTAAGAGCTAAGGAGAGTCTCCATCTTTATTGGATGGGGAGGGAACCACAGTAACAAAGAGGAAAAGGCAGAGGCACTTCGTGTCTTTGCCTTAGTATTTATATAGTAAGACCAGCTGTTCTTAGGATACCCAGCCACCTAAGCTGGAAAAAAGGGAAAATGGGCAGCATGAAGACCATATGATTCAAGGGGCAATGATAATGACCTCCTACACCACTTAGACACACACAAGTCTCTGGGGCCAGAGGGCACCACACAAGGGTACTGAGGGAGCTGGCTGAAACCAAGCTAATTCTATAATTTTGCAATTAGAATAGTATTTTGTATGTGACTATCTGAACAAAGTAAGTATTTTGTGTCTCCTGTAAATTATTTTTTATAAAACCCCTTTCTCAGGAACAACAAATGCAAGAATTCTTCAAACAGCTATTTAAAAAAAAAGTGTCAGACACAAATATGCTAAATTTTATTTACAGATTATATGCTGATGCCAAGAAAACCCTTCCAGTTTAGTATCACCACAGATTTACGTAAATTCACACTCTGGTTTGTTTTTGTGGGTTTGCACAGTACCTGCTCTAAAATTGCCAACAGAAATACATGTAGGAAAACACAAAGTGCACGTCTCCAAAGTCTTTGACATTCCTTAATCATTCAGGTTTGCACAGAGCAAACGGAAATAGGGTGCATTGTAGCTTAACCATATATCTGAATTTTTAAAGAGAGGGCACTCTTCACACTGTATATATGGATGACTGTCAGCAGTGCAAGGGCAGGAATGAATAAGCCCCCTGGTCTCAGAAGAGGGGACTGGCAGAATGCCAGCAGTTAGAATTCTTTCTGACAAGTATTTCCCTCAGTTCAATTTCATAGAATAGGCATCTCTAACACATTTTTTTAAAATTAAAAAAAAAAAAAAAAAAAAAGAGGATGCCATATTACAGGTAATTCTGCAGCAAAACCAACTGTCTTCCTGCAAGTGAAATGCAGGTGATTGTTACACCTTCTGAACTGATCAGGAGGTCTATGTGTTTCATATTGAGATATTCCAGTAATAAAAAGAGCAAGTCTTCTCACAGAGTATCTTCCATTCAGGTCACTAGAATCACAGCTTGGCTCAGGAAAACTGGATGAGCAATGAGAGCAAAGAGGAAGTTGTCTTTTCATGAAACCCATTTTAATATGCACAGTACAGTGTGTGGGGTTGCTAGAAGTGCTTCCACAGGGGGTGGCCACAGTGGGCTGCACTGGCTAACCTCTCTGGAGCCTGGATAAGAAGGTACAAATTAGACCACTTCTACCCCCAGCTGTTCTAATCGAGGATGGTGCTGGTGCAGAACTGACCTCAGAATTAGGGATCTGTGACTAGCTTTCTGTACTGATGAAAGGGATTATGTGACATGGATGCTCATGATAGCAGGGGACTGTGGTTCATGGCAGCGAGCTAAAAATCCAGCCACTCAACTGGGCCAGTGCCTGTCTGTCTTTAGGCTGCAAGAGAGGACACATAAAGAAAACCTGCGAAAATATTTTGTACACACACAGTACGGTTATGATTTAAAGACTATTATAACTACTGTCCTACACGGTTATGCATTGGTCTCTGAGAACTTTTTGCCAAAAAACCCCGTCTTTTTTATCAATGTCACTTCAAAACTCAGGCCTAAGCTCACAAAATTCTGATAATGTCATCTTCAGAGTAATTTAAAAATTAATTATTTTAAATAAAGTATCTTAATATTAATTTTCACTATAATTAGTGTGCTGTGTTTACCTTTGTTAAAGAGGATTTGTGCTCCTTTAATAACATACTGTGAAAACCTGTGGTCTGCTTTATCTCTGGATACAACTTCTCTGACTGCAGATAGGATTATATTTCCTACCATGCACACATTCAAGACATGAAGAGTGACAGTGTTTTTAAGAAAATACAAAAAAAAATTACAGAAGATGTGCGTCATCTGGTTAAATGGTTCATACTGTCACTGGAATAGAAGCACAAGAAACATAAATACTTTTGACAAAATTTTGCAGCCTGGAACTCCTCATGTAGGAAGGAAGCAAGTTCAGAACTATTTCTTTTAATAAATGCATGTACATTTTCTTTATTTCTTCCTTGCCTTCTTGTATTTTCTTCAAAAAAATCCTGGGTTTCTGGTTTTGGAACAGAACAATATGGAAAGAAAACTACATTTAGAGGCAGCTTATGCTGTGGATGGAGCACCTGGTCTCATGACCGAGAAGAAATAGTGCTGCCCCAGGAATGAACACTGCTCTGCATCTCATGCCTTGCCACTTCCCTGATTATCCCCCCGACATCAAGGGACCTGCTTAGATGGCTCCAACCAGCTGCATCTGCTCAGTGCCCACCATCAGCAGCCCCACTCTACTCATCATGACGAGGACCACTATTCTTGTATCAGTAAAAGAGCATGGAAATAGCAGAAAATTTGTATACTGCAGTCAGTTTAGTAGTGGCAATTAGGCTGACAATATTAGAAAAACTTCAACTGAATTTGAAGTGCATCCTCCCCAGTTTAGCCTTCATGATGTACGGTGACTAAAACCGGCTCCTGTTGTGTGCAAGTTGAATTTGCCTTTAGGCACAGCAGGCTTACTAAGTTTTAGTAATACTAGTAGCAAAGGTAGACAGGTGCTGCACGGGAAGTCCAAATCAAATAGGTCTAAAAGATCTACTACTCCTTCTCAGCTTGAAATGATAATCAGGATATGTCATGCCTGCACTGTTCTTAGTTTCTGTGAAGAAAATGGTTTGGCTACATGAGCAGAGAGCAAAAGAACAGGTGCACACACCTATGAACATATTGTCCTCCAAAGGCACAGGAGTAACTGGACTGCCACAATGCTTAGCAAAAAACAAACAAACAAACAAACAAACACCACCCCCAAACAACAACAACAACAAAAAATAAATAAATTTAAAAAAACCCAAAAAACAAACAAAAAAACCCCCCAAACAAAAACAGTTTGAGAGTTTTAGAGCCTCTGAAAGCTTACCCTGGAACACTGATACTTTTTTACCTCACAACTCTTCCAGCTTTGTGTTACAGAGCAAAACAATTGTTGAAGCTTCCCTTTGCAGCATTATACCCCAGTAATAATTCTGGCTATTAACAAGAATGTAGAATATAGATTACAGTACTTCCTGTTAACATAAATCCAGCAATTTCTTTCACTGGCAGAAATTTTAATAGAGCACCAAAATAACCCCATATAATTAAAACAGCTCCATATAACTTTGACCAAAGCACAAAAAAAGGAGCTTTTTGCTAGCAAAGAGATAAGAACATAAATAGAAATCAAAAATATAAAAAAAAAATTAAA
>WAAE01041009.1:0-10694 GCA_013400495.1 Nicator chloris | reverse complement strand
TTTTTTTTTTTATTCTAAACAAAACTTAAACCTTATAAGGAGTCACTAATTAATAATACAAGCAAAAGTTTTGATTGTAACAACACATACATTTTCCAAGCCTCACGGAATTTTTTTCCATGTCCCTTCCCTATATAGTTCCTGACACCAGCACCAGCCACACTGTGTGCCTTTGCACACCAGGCACGGGACTGTCAAGACAGCTTAGCCTCTTCATGGGCACCAAAGTAACTGTCCATGCGTTCACAAACACTCATAGCTTAGCACCTCCAGTATGCCTCTGAAGGCCATGCTTTTCACAGAGACTCAGCACTCAAAAAGCCAAGCTCCTGAAACCATTAAATTTGATGCTCCAATAATATCTGAGCTTTTCAGCAGTGCTGGCTGAATAAATCATAAATCCTGAATATGTCACTGACTCCTTTGTTCCTTCCCTGTTCAAGTACGGCTGTTTGCTGTTCTTTCCATTTCTGCTCTCATGGGAAAAATAAATAATTTTTTTTAATTGTCTTATTTGAAAAAGAGGAAGAATAAAAGAATGAATCCAGTGAAACCTTCTCAACGGCAATAAACTGGGACCACCTCTTTTCCCTTTCCCTGCTAGCAGCGTAAGAAAAAAAAGAGACAAAATAAGCAAGCAACTTTCTGAATATGTCTTTTTTGTTTGATTTTTCACATCAAGAATGTTTCTAGAGATCTTGTTCTGATTTTACAGATTAGAAAATATGGAAATGCTGAGGGAGCTAAAAAGGAAATCAAAAAACACTATTTTAAAAAATGGGTAAAAAAAGCAGCACTGAAAGCCCAAAGTATGCATTATAAACTGCATGGCTTTTCAGAATGTGTTTTATGAAACCATTAATATTTAACCCTTTTGGTTAAAGGTCCGGTACAAAAATAAATCAAAATCATGTGTTCTATAATTGTAGTATGAAACATGCTCACTTACATCTCTCTGGTTAAGTGTCAGAACGCAACCTGCTTCTTCCATGAAACATATGTTATGGTTCTCATCAGCAACACCCCACATGAGCATCACACTGCAGTTGCCAAGGAATAATCAATTGAAATTACACATATACTCTGAGCACTGGAATAGTGCCTGGCACACACTGACTACCAACAGGGAAGACACCGCAGTCAGTTCTGCTTTAGTGCATTTATCATAAAACATTGCAGTGGTTACTTCTGCTAATCTATTAAGACACATAAAGATTTTTTTTTTTTAATTTTGCATGATTAGATCATTTAAAGACTGGGGTTTTTACAACCTGAATAGTCAACATTCATAGTAATTGCAGAGTAAAGTAAAAATTTCTGAGCTATTTTGTAAACCCAGACATTCTCCATGTGCAATTAAATTATTTACATAAATACTAGTATTTTTTGCATGCTCAGAGGCCCATCACTTCACAGGATGCCAAATAGCACCCAGATTTATCCACTGATAACCTTCATGGCATTCATTTAGATCTCAGGATTACCAGTGCTTGTCTACAGCTTTGGTCTCTCCATGAAAACAATAAGTCCCTTGCAATGACCATCAGGGGATGGATTACTCAAGGGAAAGATTATAACGTGTCTAGCTGGACCATCTCCTTGGAGTTTTCTTTCCCTCATTCTTTTCTCTCCAGATTCTCAGGCTTAGTGTCATATTTTACAAGCAATTCTGATTCTGTCCTCTCTTAGATCGTTCATCTGTACTTTGCATTGCTCTCTTGGCAATCCAGATTACACAGCATGAAAAATAAGTGCTTCCTTTAACCAAATCCTTCTAAAATCATTGAGTGACCCCTGTCTCTTAATTTGGCAAGAAAGTGAATTATTGTTTTCTGTCATCCTTCTCCAAATCTTTTTTTGATTTCAGAGCCTGTCTATATTAACTTCCTTGGTCCCTTCTTTCTCATGTGTATCCGGTCCACTCCAAGAACCTAGTAAGTGGGTAATTGGATCTGTGTATTTAAAATAAATTTTAAATAAATTTCAAATAAATTAATTTTAAAAAGTACTCACACTGCTTTTAAAAGGAAGAAATCTTCCAGGTAAGCCTTATCATGCAGTTAAATTCCCATTGATTTCATATAGCCTACAGTTCGATAAAAGACATTTTAATAATAATTTTAGAGCAATGCATGGTTCCAGACACTTCAGACACGCACTGATCTAATTGCAGAAGCTGTTATCCGTGGCTCTATTCAGCTTGCAAGCAGCCATTCACTGCTTGCAGAATTACGGCCCCACTTACGCTGAACTTCAGTCTTCCTTCTCTCACAGCAAATGTTTTGAAAGTGAAACCCACTTGACTAAATTAAGTAGACATATTTAGCAAACCGTCTTAATTATTAATCAGCCTGTAGTTTTATCCACTTGTGCTTATTCTGTGTAATAAACATTTATTAAGCTTTTCTTTTTTATATCAGGAATGCTGCTAATGCACTTTAAATTTCTCAGAGAAAATCACATATAACATTTGGCTCCAAATGATATTAATTGCAAAAATCTATATCTGGAGTTTCTATGTTGTGGGTTCTTTGTCCCCACCAAAACATGATGAATCCCTGTGTTAATTTCTTTTGGTTATCAGCCTATAAATTTAATTTAAATACTACGACTTTTAAAAATCACATCTCAGAAATCCCTTGCTTATTTAAGCAATTAAGTATGTGAGTTGTAATAAAATATATTAATAAACATGTTATTGTGATGGTCATAATTTATTATATACATACCTAAAAAGCAATATATACCAGTATATTGGAAAAGCAGAAAGTTCATACTGTATTTATTTACTGAACAGATGAAGGGTTACTAGATACACACAACAACAGTGAATAATTTAGTTTATTTTCTGTTTGTAACTTATCAGGAAACATATTTCAATTTATATAAAATATATTAGTTATTCAAAGAAATCAGGAAAGATTTGCCTGTGTAGGCATAATCTTATTGTCTCCTAACCACTTTCACTCAAATTGTAAGTGTGTTAAGCCCATTTCAGCTAATATTAGTCTAAAATATTTAATTTTTAAAATTAAAATCAGGCATTTAATTGAAATATTTAAAATACAACCTTACTTTTATTTGAATTTTTGAATGCTTTCCACTGTACAGTATTACAAAGAATTAAAAATCAAAATACTACAGGTCATAAAAAGACTCTGATATTTATTCTGGACAAAAAGTTGATGGCAATGTTTTAATTTCCTTTGTCCTTTCTGCATTTTTTTTCTATCCAGAATATATAGAATTAGAACTTTTTCTTAACCACTGTGTCATGTGCTTTCAGTTCTCACTGCATCCCTGAGGAGCCCCTAAAGGTATCTGGGTCTCTTCTGTGAACTGTGACAGTCTGGCAAATCTGTGGGGACTTCTCAGGCTGTAATGTAATGCTCACTTATATCAACAAGGGTTCTTACCAACTACTAAGGGCAACAGATCAACCCCTAACCTCCACATTGCAAATATTTATTAAAAAAATTCACAGGAACACATCTTTATTATTTAAAATCACATGAAATCATGACTGGGAATAAAATAGTTTGTGCAAAATATTGAAGTAGAAAGAGAAAATAAGTGAGAAGTTTTGTCAGTGCTCCATTGCATTCACATATTTCCTCTGGGGAAACATATATTCTTCACTCTGTACTTCTAATATCTAACTATATATTAGCATTATATAATGCTAATTACTATATAACTATATATAGCATTCACCCAAGTAAAGTATATGTGTTAAAAAAAAAAAAGATAAAATCATTCATAAAACATGACATTTCTAATAAGGCATAATTTCCTTGCCTTTTAACATTGTCAGGGAGAATATAAGCAATCATTTATAATGCAGACCCTATGAAATCTTTTGGAACAAGTCAATTTATAGGTTATATTTTCCTGTGTGTTAGTCAGGTCACTTGCTACTTGTAATCAAGTTTCAGTGTGTCATTCACAGGCGTTCTAAAAAAGGAGAAACGTGACTTATTTTGCAAAAATATACATGTACCAGGGCAGCATGAATGTGTTAAGGATTCAGATGTAGTGCCTGGAAAACAGAGTTGTATTGGGAGGTGAGAAGAGATCAGTAAGCACAATGAAACAATCTGTCTAAAACCTCTCCCACAGCCAGACGCTTTCCATCTGCCCAGCAAGTTCTGGTGGTGCCCCATGGCATATCCTGGGCCCCAGGTGCTGCTTGTGGCCAAGCTGAGAGGGGACAACAGCCTGCTCATGCTGCTAATTTTACACCTGTACAGCAAAGAGCACAGTCCTGCCAGTCAAATCTGTCACTCCAGAAACCACCTTCTCTCTGCAGTCCCACACAGCTGAATTTGGTGCCACTCAGAAAACTTCACTTTGTGAAGTTACATACAAAATATATATTAAAGCTCTTTTAAAGATAAAGGATGAACACCTGAAATGTTCATGTTGTTGGGCATTTTGATGTGCTGCGAGAAAAGGTTAACATTTTTCTTCTCGGGGTTGGGGCGTACAGAGCCTGAGCACTGAGAGCAAACAAGACAATGACAGCTTTAGGAAGCCCTGTTGAGCTCTTCAGTTCCACTCTAAAGCAATATTTCATGTTCACCTTGTAACCTGAGGCCTGCACACCATCTTGGTGACAGGAAATTAAGCAGACCCAAGATCATCACTCACCCACAGAAGACTTCTCCCATATTTGCAGTGAATAGGCCAAGTTTTGTCTCCTGTTAGGAGTCTCTGTACAAGGAAAATAGTCTCTGCGCTCACACAAAACAGGTGTTACATCAACTGATAAGATCTATCTTTGTGTGGGGTGCTCTGTGCCTCACTGTCCACCCTACACGTTGGGCAAATTGGTTATCGGAACAAAACAGAGGCACAAAACCTCTTTTAATCAGCCGGAAGTAATTCAGTTAAAGAGCAAAGCCAGATGCCCTTGTACAATAGTAGGTATTGATTACTCGATTAGACAAAGACTCCAAAACTAAATGTCCCGTGGTTTTGAGAAGTGAGCCCACGCGGCAACTGGACAATAAATGCTGTGCAACCAATTAGTATCTTTTAAAAGGGCATTCCTAGTCCGGCAGTGGCCAGAGGATCCTAACTGACAGAGGGAACTTTCTCATCTCCTCAAAGACTTGGACCCACAAAATTATATAAACAAAACAAAAAAAAAAAAAAACCCAAAAAACAAAACACTTGAAATTTTTGACTTACATTGTCTTTAGAGACAGATCCACAGTGTGACTATTTTTCTATCAGGCTGTAAAAGAAAAGAATATGTAGCCATCTTTACCTAGGTGAGTCACTGAAGCTTGCTTTTGCTTTTGGTTGAGCATCATAATTACAAGTGATTGCTTCAACTGATTAGGTATAAAGGAAAAACATCTCATGGCTTTCTGTCCAACAAACTCGACCAAGCCAGTGTTAGTCCATGAAAATTCATCAGACAGCATCATAATAACAATTGTAGGTATGCAGAGAAAGAAAAAAAAGCTTCTTTGGACAAAATAAATCCCTGAGCATTTGTAAATCCATCTCAAATTACAGCTAAACTTAAAAAAATATAACAGAAAATAAATTTGAACATTTAGGCAGCACAGGAGTGTGTTAAAAATACTTTTTTAGCATACATATTATTACCTATAACTTATTATTATTCTCCTCTTTATGAAAATGCAGGGAAATATTATACTGTGGAAGTTTTATGAATGTTTTTAACTCAAGTTTCAACTATACAAAAGCAAATAAAAATACTACATTTTAAACTGAAAATTGGAATATTGCAAAACAGAAATATTTTGTACTTTAATTTTCAATGTCTACTTCCAATAGTATATTTGGCATATTATATGAAAAAAAATCATTTTTTCCATAGTATGTATATATGTATTTACTTTATTTTAAGAAATGTATTCTCTATATATGTTTATACTGTCCCGAAGTTGCTACAAATATTTTTAAAAAGCCAAAGAAAATTTCTTTATTAGGCCTTTTTTTACAGGCCTAAATAGAGCTGGTAATGGATACCAGGAAAAGATAAAGAGCAGTTGAGAAGATTTTTAGCATAACTTAGAAATTGAAGAGTCTGGGATTTTCCTCTTGACTGATCTACAAACCCCTCTCCTCTCTCCCTGACCTTACATTCCTTCTCACCCATTAGTAGCTACCTTCAGTTTATTTTATAGGTTAAAAAAAATCAGTAAAAGTGTTGATACTTCATTTAAGTTTAATTTAATTTCTTAGAGTAAGGACCAAAGTACTGTCAAAAAATATGGAGAATATATAAATTATCCTGATTGTATGAATATAAAGATCAGGAGTATTTTTGTTTTGTTGGGGTTTTTCCCCTGCTTTTAAAGTTTTTAACATGTTTTTCAAGTCTGCATCACACAGAACTGATATGCTGCACCCATGTTGCTGAGTATTTAAATGCCATTTTGGGTATGCTACACTTTTCTTGAACTTGTAATTAAACATGTATATTTATGGCTGAGATGTAGGCTTCAGAGAAAATATGTGTGTCACAAAATGGATTTTTTTTTAAGACCCATTTAAGCACAAAAGTCCTTACAAAAGCACAAGACCAACACTTTAAAATATTTTTAATGTATCATCATTTTTGAGGTCCTAAAAATTAAGGTTTCTGCTATCTTATTAACTGTTGTGACATCAACCTTTTGGTTATGTTTATATTATTCGTACTTACAGCCCTTGGACTTTTTGGACAGTTTTAGATGGAAAAGAATGCATAAATCTTTCAAATCCAGGAAAGGGGACTCATATTTAAAACAGAGAGAACTGACAGCACTGAAGAGGACACTAAAGCCACTACTTTTCCTCTTTCATTAGATGTTTCAAGGCAGTAGTATTTGCAGAGTCTCATCATATTCTTACACCGTTCCTATTTTCATCCTAATCCACACTGACTTTCTACATCAGAAGTTTTACAAGCTACTTTTCTTACAGTGATACTACCTCTAAAACAGTTAATTCTTCATTTTTACTGTACTTACTAGTCTTTAGTCCTTGAACTTATTTCCTAAATTTTGAGCATTTACATTTTATTGCTACCAGGAATGGCCTGCTGCTACTTTTATTTGATCACACAGAAGTCCAGAGAGTAGAAAGTCAGTAAGAGGATCTTTACACTGCTGCAGTTAAAATTTAAATTGCTCCCCAGAGACAATGACTTATAGAATTGTACTTCAGAACAGTTCTTATCTTCTTTTTTTTATAATATGATTAAAATACTTCTTCCTATCAATTAATTAGTTAGATTAAAAAAAAAGGTTTTGCAGAAGCTAACTTTCAGCCACTTGTTCCAGATGGATTCCACAAGTGTGTGTTAGGTGCCTGGTAGTCTGGAAATCCTCTGGTGAATGAAAGGCATATTTTGGCTCTGATCAGGGTGGCAGCTGGGTGCCAGCAACCAGGAGGTGATAACCATGGTTTGAATGCAAATCTTTGGCTTTTTAGAGGGAAAATAACATTGTCCAGTGTATTCAGTTCCCGTTAAAATTTACTTTCACCTCTGCCTTCATCTGTTATGGTGCATTGATGATCTCTTGGGAGCTGTAGTTTTGAGCCCCCAGATAAGGAAGGACAGGGATGTGGGATATCTTACCTCTACAATGATTTGGTGGTAGCACTGCATGCACTAAGTTCTTGTGTAAAAGGCACATGCATCATAGCCAATGCAGCTCTGCCCTGAACACAAACATGTTTATCATGTTCACCATTCTATTTATTTCTAATAAGAAGTGCATATTCTGATACCTCTATTCTTTTCTTAGTAAAAAAAACCCTCAAAGACAAATCCTACTCTATATAGCAATTTCTTTTGTTTAAAGATGTTTGCACTGTGATACAACATGAACTGACAGCCATCAATATCACTTGTTCTGAGCTGGGGTCAGATCAAGTGGAAATATAAGCTCTATAAATATGACAGAAAAAGTGCACAATGAAAAACAAATACATGCATTCATACACCAGACAAAGAAGACAAAACCCAATAACATGACATTTAATTAAAGAGGAGAAGCTTGCCATATAAAGGAATGATCAAAGAATAAGGATTTGATCTGTTGGGGAAAAAAATAAAAATTAAAAAACAAACAAACAAACAAAACCCCAGCAGACATCTTGAGTCAAGTGTTCACATGATGAAAAACTTGTATAGTGGGTCAAGAGATGCAGTGCTTTAAAATATATTGTCTCTGTTTGTCAAACACACAGACTATGCAACAGCAGACTAGTACATAAATTTCCTGATTTTTAGTTTTGTCTAATATTTGTACTTTAGTGCCAGAATATAATTGTACAGAAGAGAGAGGGAAAAGGACACCCAAATTTTCATATCTGATTAATTTTAGATCAGTCCTTTTTAAGCAAAATTTTACTTCTACAGAGAAGAATTTTGAACTTTTGTTAAAAGTTCACTTCAGAATAACCAGGTGATTATTTGTTTAACTTACATAAAAATTATAAAATTAATTAAACAAGTTAACGCACCTAATTATTCATAAATGACTAAATAGACACTGACACAAAACCACACATAGTCACATATCATATTGGAAGTAAACAGAGCATGCTAGACATTTGACATGACTACGTCAAAATGAAAGTAACACTTTTCACATTAAATTAAAACTAGAATTTATAATCACTTTCATGATTTCCAACAGTTTAGGTACAAAGCAACAGAAATTTTTAAGGTTTTCTGAAGAAAAAAACCCAAAAAAAACAAAAAAAACACCCCCTCACACTGTATGAAACCTGTAATTTTGCCATGATGTCCAGAAACAGAAGAAAGTACACTCATCAAACGGCAAGGATGGAGGGCTCTCTGGAGGAGAGGTTAGTGGCAGTTAAGACATCAATAGGAAGTGCTACTTTCAAAGAAAGAAGCAAAAAAGTGTCTACAGGGAAAAGACAAAAATTCCTCCCTAGGTATGCTATCCAGAAGAAACTGAAAGCTCTAAGTTGGATTTTGATACTTTAGATGATGAATCAATCCTAATGTTCCTGCACATACCTTTGTTTAACACCTGTTCAGTCTTTTTGATTTTCCATGTTCCCAGCTATAATTTTTGGCCTTCCTCTGTTTATTCTTCTTAGTTGCATATCAGAGTATTAAAAAAAAAAAAAATAGATCTTCTCAGAGACATATAGGACCTTTTTTACACATACCTACTCAGATCTAGCCTGATTACCTTAGAACTGAGACATTGCTCAGCACTAAACGCAGTAAAGCAATTCAGAATATAAGCCAAATTTAGATTCCATCTTACTATGTATAGCAAGCAACTCTGTTTGAAATGGAAATGGAAAATGTAGCCACATATATCTGAAGGAACTGTACTTAAATATCTCTAGACTAAACAGTGAGATATTAATGCCATTAATTCTGTCTGGAAGCTTCCTGAACTTCTGACCCACCTAATTAAACAAAAGAATTAACCTATTTCAAGAATTGGATCCAACAAACATTTGGATAAACCAAATTTCAATGCATTAGTGTTAGCTTTGGACCATACATTCTTAACCAATGAGCAGCATACCCTCTGATTTGTAGTAAACTGTAGTTTTTGTGAGCAGGCCTTTAATAATGGATCATGGCTGTAAACTATGGTTATAAGGTCTAAGTAATGAATATGATGCCCTGATATCATTTGAGTTTAGCTGACTTCAAGGTTCAGATTATCAAGATTGCATGCAAACCAACATGCTGACCACAGCAAAAATGCCCCTGAGCAGCAAAACACACTAAGGAGACATGACATCTAAATAGCCATGTTGTCTGCCTCTGCCAAAAGGCCTGACTAATTAGAAATTGGGAACAGCTACTTGCTCAAGTATTTATTTACAGTACTTGAAAAATAAGTTCTTTATGAGAGAGATTGGTGTCTGATGTTTAATTATGCAAGTGATTGAAATCTGCATTTGTAGAGATCCTGGTGCACTAGTAGCCTACAAACGCTATATTCCAGTATTATTTTATATTTTCATTCAGTATTTTCTTGAAGGAGTATAGACTGTCAATTTCCTTCATGATTAATAAATTAAGAGAGCTTTTTAAACAATGTATTAGCTTTGCAAGCAATATTTAATGGTTACAAGTGATCAACAGAAAAAAAATATGAATCATATCTTTAGGTTCAAGCATGGATTCTATGCTAGGATTCAGAAAGAGGCTCTCCTATCAACCCTGAATATGTTTCAAGAACTTTTAAAGTGAATTATATTCTCATTTTTTCCACCCAAAAGTGCAGAAGCCAAGTAGCTTGCTAAGAAATGTATAGACTTCACTGAAACAGATCAGAAACAGCAGAAAAATATGGCTTAACTTATGACTTATTAAACTTCCTAAAATCTTCATGAATATTTTGTTTACAGCTAGATATAAAGCTAAAATTTTATTGTCATAGTAAGTAACAGGTATAAGGATGCCCTTTCTTACAGAATTAACCAAAGAAAATTTAAGTTTTAAATTTTATCCAAACTACCTATGCAGAGAAGCTCCTAATCATTTTTTCAATTTGCTGAGCACTCAAAAGCTGAAAATTCCCTAACACGTAGCTAACATATTTTTAAAAATCATAGTGTTTATTTAACCTCATGCTTTTTTTCCAAAGTAATGCAAGCATTACTTAATATTTAATACTCCTAATACTTGCACAACTTTCCTTTAGATAATTTAGATTTTTTTT
>WAAE01040993.1:0-39675 GCA_013400495.1 Nicator chloris | reverse complement strand
AGTTCTATTACTTTATAGGGCCATAAGAGGCATGTTGGTGTTAATCCATTATAATTATGACATAGGATACCTGGAGAATTGGGAGTTGAGCAGAGGGAAGCTGCTGTACACATAGCTTGCACAACATAGAAAAAGGAGGAAAACGTTTTGGTGACTTGTGTGCCCACTACAAGTAGCAGTAGGAGCTACAGGAGTAGTTGATAAACAAAAAACAACCCTAAGTATTGTTCATTTGTAGCAGAAAAGAGATCTGTAAATGTGCTGGGAAGGAGGAGGGAGGGCTGCTGCAGTGGGTAGGGTGAAGTTTTACATTATAATCTTAGCAATGGCAGCTGGGTTTTGAACAGAATGGAAGGAGGAGATAGGCAAGTCCAGCATCACAGTGACATTTCTGCCAGTGTGGGAAGAGAAAGTGGAGGGCAGCTCTTGCAGATTTTGTAGCAGTCATGTGGAATAGGTAGCAAAGTTGCAACTAAAGTTGCCAGAACCAAAAATTAAGTTCAAAAAGGAGCATGTGGCACCAAAAGATCTTTTTCTCTTCTGTTTCATTGAAGGGGTGCTTGGCTTAACCAAGTGTAGAAGTAGTAACCTCACAGTTATATTTGATACAGAAAATGGATAGAAAAAAATGAAATTAGCAAGGACTTGTAAAAATAGAATGCTTATATGGATAATGATAAACTTTACATAACTGAATGAGAAAAAGTTATGTGTACAAGTTAACATGTAAGCATAGCTTCTTTTGGATTAGCTTATTAAATGGGAGAAATCTGTAGCTGTCCTTCTCACAAGAGCCCTCTCTACCTTTTATATGTGTTTTTTTCAAATACACTTAAAGTACTACCAGAAGAGCTTCTATTGTGGAAGCCTTGCAATACCACCATCCATTTTGCATCCAATTAAATCATTTTAGGAGGACATTTTGATCAGCCAGCCTTGTTCTTGAAAGTTTGTAAGGGCAGAATGCTGTATATAAAATTCTGCTGGATGGGCTGCCCTGGATGAACCTCTACGAAAGAATTTTCCCAATTTCTATTGGGGAAATTATATACGTAATAATTACGTATTAAATAATTAAATTAAATATTAAATAATACGTAATTATTCCAAGAATTACGTGTTTCCTTGTGAAGACGTGGCATGTACATGAGAATATATTAATTCTACCCTACTAAGAAGCTTGATTTACAAGAATTTTGTCTTTTTGTACCTCAGTTTCTGTCTGTGCTAGGTTCTGTAATGCTAAATGAAGATTGTCAGCCATGACATTGTTTGCAGAGCAAATAATGGACAAGCTGTTTCAAATAAACATTGTGGACTGTTCCTCTTTATTTTACCACTGCAAAAGATTATAATAAAGCAATGAATAGGTGAAATATATTACAAGCTTGTAATAGCTTTAACAATACTTAGGGCCTTTTTTGTAGAGTTCTGGGTGAAATAAGGAGAAGTCCAGCAAAATACATGATGAAAATGAGAGATAGCATATTTGCAATGTGTTCTAATCAATAGTGTTGTCTAACTTTTCTCTTTGCCTGATGGTATTTGTATTTTGTATACGTGTTTGTGATGTGTTGTATAAATATAATTATAAAACTGAGTATCATTCTAATGGATTTGTGTGTTGAAGTGGGTTGGTTTTTTAATGTTCAGTAACATTTTCTTCCTATCAGTTGCCATTGGACAGTTGGTGAATGTGTTAGAATAAGCAAAACCACTGGGTACTAGAGACAGCTAATGGAAACTTGTCATGCAGTAAGATTTAAATATTTATAAATTGGTGTATAATGTCATGACTTGGTGTACAGAAGTTTGCTTGTATAATTTTTGTGAGCAATTTGTTTGAAATAATACTTTTCGTATGGAAGAGTCACTGCTTTCATGGCTTCCAATGAATTAGTATTTTCATCTTATTTTTAGGAAACAGTCTGGTCAGCTTAACCTTCCATCTGTTTAATCTACATGGACTAATTGAACACTTCCAATTAGATACGATGAAGCTTCGTAGATTTTTGGGTAAATACAGCTTTTTATTTTGATGAATATTGCTGTTTATCTGCATTTTTGTACTTTCACTGAAGTCCTGGTTGTAGTTTAGCAATAAGGTTTGAGGAGTACTGATGCAGTCTACATTGTGCAGTGATTTAAATTATATTAATTGAGACGATCTCTCAAAGTTTCTATGAGTATAGAATATTCTGGGTTAAATACAAACAAGTATTAACAAGTTTAATAGTTTCATAGCTAATGCTGTATTTTATTAAATTTATTTAGTATCTATTAAACAATCGGGAATATATGTGACATTGTGTGACATTTGTATTGGGAAAGGCTAGACAGCTCCTTTCTTTGTTCTGATGTTCAGTTCTGTATTGATCTTTACTTTTTCCAATGATATAGTTCCCTAACTGTATGGAATATGTCAAAAATACTTTCTGGTGCCAGTTTGGTGTTATCTCTGGCTTGCTCAAATTCTCCTAGAAGTAAGCATTGTACTGTGGACATAGTTTCTCCCCAGACAGAGTACAGGACAATTTTAATTGAATATCTGGGCTTGTTGTCACTGGAATGCTTCTTTGGAAAGAATTGTAAATACAATATGGAATATTCAAACCAGTTGGTACATTCACTTGACAGAGCTGTCTGCATCCCAATACATAGACAGTTGCTGGTATGAGACCTTCCTTTGGTTCTTCTGTGACAGTATCTTTAATTTTGTGAAGTGGGTTGATTTTTTTAACTCGGCAGGAGAAACAAGTTTCTGGTCCCTTTCAGCAGTTTTTCCCAGTTTCAGAGAAAACAACTCTGTGGTTACAAAGCTTGACACTTAACAGGGGAGAAATCACATTTGGATGTCTTTTCTCCCCTTTCAAATAAGAGAATGTTTTTGTTTTCATAATTTAGTTCTCTTTCAGTTTAAAAAAAAAAACAAAACAAACAGTTCTGTCATGCATTTCATGTTGTTTTAAAGTGGACTAAATCTTCCCCAGTTTCAGGAATGTTAATCAGCTGACCTTAATGCCTGATATGTTGGAATGGAGGAAAATGATTATAGAAATCTGATTTTAAGCTACTAGAGTTCTAACTTAATGCAGTTTGTCTTTCTCATCTGGTTAGTTGACATTATGCAAATTATAATACTTGCAAGACCAGTTAGAAATGACTGGCTTAGTTAACTGGTTATCAAAAGATGAGAGTTTTAACTCCATATGACTATTCAAAGTCATAATCCACTAAAATGAGATTAGGCTTTGAAGAAGTCAAAATTTATTCTAAATTTGAAGTTCAGCACCTTTCCCTTTTTGTTAATGCCTTCTACTTAATATCACTAAAAAGCTCTTAGTCCATTGTGAAATCAAAGAACCTTTCTTCCAAATACTGCTTCTTAGCATGAACACAATTCATTCTTTTCTTTTGTTACCTCTTATTCTCTAATCCATAGCAATCTGAAGATCAAATTCCAGAAGACTAGGACAGCTCAAATGGTACAGGGCCACACAAAATTTACATTATATGAAAATCTACTGGAATCTTTTTAAGTAGAGAAATCTGATTTTAGTCCCTTGTAGGATCTTAACTTTTTTTTTTGCATATCTATATATATATATACCCATACACACACAGAGACACACACAGGGTCTTCCAGTGATTTCCATCCTCTGCTTGGAGATCTGCATTTTCTTACTGTGTCCTTACAGGTTCTTATTCCAGACCTGAACCAGGGGAGAGAAAATGCAATGTTGTGCTATTCTAGTTCTGGCAAACTCTGATCGAAATGTTGACCTAGGCCTGCTTTAATAAAATTACTAAGTTAGGAAAATTGTAGAATTCAGGTAGCTGGATCAGCCTATGAAGCCACAAAAAAATTAGGAAGAAAGCCAGGGATATTTGCATTCATGCACTTGATGTGAGGAATAGGTGAGAGAGGGTTCTACTGCAGGTTAATAAAGCCCAAAGATATTTATATTGATTTTCATTATTTTTCAAATGAGCTGTCAGCTATCCATTGAGTACTATTGAGATTACGTGGTGGTGACAGTATTTTGACTTTTCATGAACACAGCTCTTCACAAATACCACGTCAGTAATGCTGTGACATTACACTCACAATTACATGCATCCTTTGGGCTTGTAAACTAAGTAGAAAAGAAGCTTGTGGGCATGTTTGGTGGGACTGACAGACTGTAGTCAGACAGGAAAATGTTCTTTTGAGGTTTGCGTGGAAGAACTAGTGTGTTGTGTCAGGCAAAACTTTAGAATATAGTTTGATTGCTTTAGATCTTCCTCCCCTCCATCCTTTTTAACATTATAGTTTTTTCATTCCCTGTACTCAAGCTAATGTTGATGCCCTTTAAAGACTTCTACCTATAATGTTCAAAGACAGCCAGAAAGATGGAGGGAAGAGGAGGAAAGCAAAGAAGAAGTTAAATAGGGAATATTGAATGTAGGTATAGTTAGTCAGACTATCATCTAAATAAGATTCTTTTCTAAATTGCATATGAACTTAAGTTTGCCTGAGTGCAAGTATGAGAAAATGCCTAAAAATATATAGTTTTCCATGACCACATTCCTGAATGGGAAAACAAAGCACCTCATATGACAGGAAAGCAGTGCTTAATTCCTCTAAAATCCTATCTGTTTTCAGGTCGTGATATGAAGTCATCCTAATGTGGTTTGGTGAATAGCAGAATTTTAATTTTGTATTCAGTGTTGCCTCACCACTCAGACAGATTGTCAAAGACAGCCTTCCCTGGGAAGTTGTCAGAGTATCTCAGATTATATATTGATTTCAAGTTGTTTAATTTTTGCTCTGAGGTGACTTTACGTGTAGTTGATTTCCTTTAGCAAACACCGTTTCTTCACATAAAAATCTTACAGCTGCATCGTGGTTCAGCTGACGATTTATTGACTCTGATGCTTTTATGTGTATGTAACTTGTGATATTGCATATTTCTGTGCCTAATAGGGGCATATAAAATGGTCCTTGAAAAAGTTGCAATTTAAATTTGGATATTTGTTATTTCCCTGCAGTTATGGTTCAAGAAGATTATCACAGTCAAAATCCTTATCATAATGCAGTTCATGCTGCTGATGTGACTCAGGCCATGCACTGTTACTTAAAAGAGCCCAAGGTAAGGCAGCATTCTCACTTTTACATCACTCATACACGCAGAAATATGTATGTTTGTGTGTATATGCATATGAGTGGATTGTGTGCACATATCACAGAATCATTTAGGTTGGAAAAGACCTCTGAGATCGAGTCCAACCTGTAACCAAACGCCACCTTATATACTAGGCCAAGGCACGGAGAGCCACATCCACATCAACACCTTTCCATAGTCACCGCCAGGGACGGTGACTCCACCACCACCCTGGGCAGCCCATACCAATGTCTGATCACCCTTTCAGTAAAGAAATTGTTCCTGATGTCCAACCTAAACCTCCCCTGGCACAGCTTTAGACTGTGTCCTCTATGCTGTCACTGGTTACCTGGGAGAAGCCAAACCCCCCCCGGCTACAACCTTTTTTCAGGCAGTTGTCAGCAGTAAGATCATCTGTATATAAACCTACATGCATACTTGTATGTGTTTATGCACATACAGGTTTTGATAAAAGTAAAGAAACTTAAGAACCCAACAAGAAACACTTCTGAACTCTCCCTTGCCCTCCCTGTTGCTGAGGCTGTGGATTCACGCTTTGTATGCTGTCCTTTTTTCCCCCCTTCTGAGCTGACATTGTCTTTTGTGTGACTTCCTGTTGAACTAGAGCAGGGAATTAAAGTTGCAGCTGTTTAACATAATGCTGTGCCCCAAGACATTTATACAGAATTGCAGCCTGAGTCAGAGCTGGCAACAATAAACCTGTGTACTTGTCATCTGGGGTGGGTTTTTTTCTTCCATAAATTACCATTACCCTTGCTTTGCTCATCTTTGCTGTTACTGAACAGTTTGCTTCTATGAGGGGCAGTTCACAGCAATACATCAGGAGTTCTCTTTGGCTTTCTTTTTAAGAAAGGGTAGAGTGATGGACCTTAGGGAGCTAAACTAACTGAGTGTTTGTTCCACAGTACTTGGACTGCTGTCAGGCTGCTGTAAGTGATGTCTTAGGGCAATTTCAGGGCAAAGTCCTCTCCTTCTATATTAAATTGAATGCTGTAGTGCTCTGTCGCTAGATGAGAAGTTATCGACCTTGATGCAGATTATCACCAATCTGGTATTCCCTTGAATAGCATAGCTCCTTATTCTGCTTCTGAGGTAAAAAAAAAGTAAGTTTTGGCTCCATAAAGCCTTTTTCAGAGGCTCTTTGCCCACTCCTCCCACTCAGTTTCTCAGTGCTGCTCTCAGACCAATTGGTGCAGTGAGCCTGATCAGAGCTGATACATGATGAGCTTTTTTATGGCATTCAGTTTGGAAGCTCTGAGCATTTTTTATTTAATACTCGTGATGGAAGTTTTGTAAAGCTTCAGATATAAGTATAGACTTCATATTTTTAGTAACATATACAGCTGTAGATCAGCATACTGAACTACAGCTCTGTTGCACTAAAGTACATTATAAACATGTGAGGTGTAATGGATGGCAAATGCAACAGGGAACATAAACTTCTATCCTTGCAGGGTGTTTGCTGCAGTTCACCTTTATACAGGCAGAACTGTCCTCTCTGTTTTAGTGCAAACTAGACTTTAGTACTGAGTTTAAACTTTTAAACCTCTCAACCACAAGCAGGAACATCTATGAACAGTGAAAGTAAGTCCATGTAGATGCATGCTGAGTTCATTGACATGCACACTGAAAATATTTATTTGTGGCATATTTTCCTCCTTTGGTTCTGTTCTTGGTAGACTTTGAAATACAGTTTTGCCCAAGAGTAGAAATACATCCAAAATAGTTCTACGTTTTCCAGAGCATTAGTTTCTTCCTCTTAGGAGGAAAGGTTTTCATGTTTTCCAAAATATAGTATGAATTTAAAGAAGAACAGACACATACAAGTGGACTTGGTAAATGAGAGGGAGAGCTAGTTTTAAGAATTTGCTGCTTTTATGGGGCTTGATTAGGAAAAGTGCTTCATTAGTAGACACAAAGGATTTTATGTGCTGGCATTTTTTAAGACTGAACCTTGCCATTCAGAAAGAATAATGCTTAAACCATTGTTGAAATTTTGTACCTTTTAGGGGGAAATACTGTGAAAAGTCAATGGAATGTTACTTCTACATCTTCAAGATTTTCTCCAAGTTTCTATTGCCTGTTAATTACTGAAAACCAAAAATACAACACTCAGGGACTTTTTCGAAGACCATATTGCATTACTAACATTTGGGTTTGCCTTGCAGCTTTCCAAATCTTTAACTCCATGGGATGTCCTGCTCAGTTTAATAGCAGCTGCCACACATGATTTGGATCACCCAGGTGTTAACCAACCTTTCCTAATTAAAACAAATCATTATTTAGCGACTTTATATAAGGTAAGGATAAAATCAGTTGTTTTATTAAAACCAGCTTTGGAGAGGAGTATAGAAAAGGAGTATAAATTGTGATATGTTTAGCTAGCAGTAAGATTGAATGCAGATGTTTGTTTCCATGTCACTGGGATAAAAAATTGTGCAAATTAACTAAGTATTCAGGATTTGTGAGTTCTAACCTCCTTGGGAGAAACAAAAAAGAAGAGAAGAAAATGAAACACCAGCCCCAAAACGCAGCCAAATTGTCTGGTGCTGCTCTTCAGTTTAAGAAAAAGGCATTGACTGATATGTGTTACTCCCTTTTAATTCACAGAATACCTCAGTATTAGAGAACCATCACTGGAGATCGGCAGTGGGGTTGCTGAGAGAATCTGGTTTATTTGCACATATGTCATTAGAAAACAGGTATGTTTATACCACACAGTATAGTTAGTTAGAGATACAAGCACTCTGTCAGCTAAGACAGCCCTGCAAAACAAGATAAGTTATTCCGTGGCAGTTTTGGGTACAAAATGTAGAGATCTATTTTAAGAATTCCTGGATACTGTGCTGGTAGAGCAGAGGAGTTCATGGTGCAACGTGATATTTGGAAAATAACATTTATTGCAAGCACATTGAAGGGGTGTATTCATGTAGTCAAGCACCTGTTCAGACTAAACTTGGCAGTCTTTTCTTGTTCTGCCACCACAACTGTAGTTTAAAATAGACCATCTTCACCTACTCTTGACTAGAAATAATCTTTAGACAATCAGTTCGTGCATTTTTAAGGGAAAAAAAGGGGAGGGGGAGGAAAAAAAGCTAAAAACTGTTTTAATCTTCTGAAAGCTGCCAGTGAAATATTCTGGTATTTCTGTGAATGTTGCAAGAGTTTTTCAGGAAAAGAAAACAAACAGTTCAGTGAAAAATGCTTATTATAAAGCTTGTATAATTATAAATATGATAAAAAGCCATGTAGATCTAGTGATGACTGTTGTTGTTAATTGATACACTTTAGAATGTTTGGTGTCACTTATTTCAGGCAGCTGATGGAGAGCCAGATAGGTGATCTCATTCTTGCCACAGACATCAGTCAACAAAACGAGTACCTGTCCATGTTCCGATCCCATCTGGATAGAGGAGATCTATGTTTAGAGAACGCAAACCATCGTCACTTCATCTTACAGGTGATCTTCCTGGTCCTATTTTTGGAAACAGCGTTTTAGTGTGAAAACTAATCTACTTTAAAATACTAAATACTACTTCTGCCAGGCCTTCTCCCCCTTTCAAAATGGAGCAGAACTATCTTTTAGTTTTTCCATTCCATTACAAAAAGATTGTTCCCTCCACTTCAGTTCCCACAGCCAGCACTTCTCCCAGATGATGATGTGTGTTGGTAAGTCTGATAACTTAGCTGCTGAAGCAAGGTGTTTCCAAGACAAGGTTTAGCTCTTCTAACGACTCTGTTGCAGCCTCAGAACTGTGAAATGCTTTGTCAGAACATATTTTGGGGAAGGAAAGCACTGCTGTTGTGAATCAGTTTGCAGTTGTGCTAGTAAGCTTTAGCAAACTTCAAAAACAAAAGCCTTGAGAATCTTTTTAGCTTTATAGGCATTTTCTTAGTAGGTGCATATTTTTGTGGGCTATAAAAGACAGTGGACAAACAGATGAGAAGTTCTGTCTTGTGCAAACCATTGCTAAAAATACAAGCTTGAGAGCCAGAAATGGAAAATACTGCCTGCTTGCTTTGATGCTTCTTTTTCTGAAGTTATTTTTGGCTCCTGTACCAGTGAGTATACTAAATATAGTGGCCCTGAAATACTTCGAGTTGACTGAATTTCCATATTACTCAGGAATGATCATGAGATCTCACAGTTCTCTAAGTGTTTTTTAAATATTACAGAACATAACTTTGGAGCACAAATGGTAGGTAGGTTTGTTATTCACAAAACCTAAAATAATCTGCTATCAGGAATTAAGTAATTGCAGGCAATTCTGTTGAAGGAAAGGTGATCTAACACTGTGTGTTCACTCGTTAGATGGCTTTGAAGTGTGCAGATATTTGTAACCCCTGTCGGACATGGGAGCTGAGCAAGCAGTGGAGTGAAAAAGTAACGGAGGAGTTCTTCCATCAAGGCAAGTAAGAGTAGAAGTGTCTGTTAGTGTATAATGTATTTAGTGTGGATAGAGCGTCCATGAGCCCTAGTCCATTTATATTTAGCACTAACAGAGATGTACAGTATGAGATTTTTTTACTTTCATGGGTTGTGTTTCCTGCAAAAGGTCAGAGTTGCTAAAACTCAGCAGAGAATCTGCTTAGAATCTGAACCTAGAATGGCTGATGCAATAGATCTTCAGCCGAAAGGGGATTCAGATTAATAATTATGGCCACTTAAAAATTGCCCTGGTGGTTTCAGCAAATTATGGAGTAAGTTCATCATGTGTCTTCAATATTTAAACTTCAGTTGTGAGGCCTGTTGGTAAGCAGGTAAGAGCCAGGGAGGTTTTTAGTTACTGTGCAGTTTAGACTACTTATGTAAGCAGTTAATAAAGCCTTTAATGGACAAATTGAGTGAATTTGCTCCATTATTATTAAATTGATTTATAATAAAATTAAAGCTAGTTTGGTGGACTTGAGACCTACTAATTTGCATGTGAATATGGTAAATGGGGAACAGACTGCCTTATTTGGTGCTAATCATGTGAGGTTTAATCTTAGATAAAGGTGATGGGGAAGCAGAAACGCAAATTGCCTTTAGCGAGAAATTTGTGCAGGCTAAGTTATCCTCTTCCATATTGCTGAGAGGAGATTAATTTGTCATTTCTGTGACGGTGTAGGAGGTTTTGCAAGAAAGAGGATGGTAATCCTTTGGGAAACCTGTGATTCTATGGGGTTTCTGTAATTACTGTTTGATGAAAAATACCAAGTGTTTAAATACAATAGTTGTAAGTACTGTTAGTCTGACAGATCTGCTTGGTTTTTGGGGAGACGGGAAGAGAAGTAAATGCATTCCACCAGCTGCAGGGAAGTATCCTTGTTAACCAACACTCACAGCTCACTTCTGTTAGTGTATGATTTGGTTGGGACTTGATGATTTAATGGTTGCATTATACTTTTGTTTCTCTAGGTGATATCGAAAAAAAATATCACTTGGGTGTGAGTCCACTTTGTGACCGACAGACAGAAACTATTGCCAACATCCAGATTGGTAACTGCAATTCAGTTGATTTTAGTAGATTTCTTTCAGCATGCAATTTGAAAAAAACCATGTTTTGGATACATTTCCTAGAGGCCGAACATACTCTCTGTGTGTGTGTGGCAGCACTTGATTATAAAGAGCAATTTTATTTTTATTTGCTATATAACATCTCTTGAATTGTTTATGAACGGTGCTGCCTGGACAGTCCTGGAGCCCCTCTGTTTCCTCACAGAGCAGGTACAGTGTGGGAGGCAGCTGCCTGACTTCTCCCGTGCTGCTGCCCAGAACTCTCCTTATCTGAGGTGGTATTTTGGGAAGAGGAGGGTCCCTTCCCCTTGCCATGTGGTCTTGGGTGCCTTTTGCAGTGAGCTTGCCACAACTGGGCATGCTGAGTTTGGCATTTTGGAATGTCAGCATTCCCTTTAAATGCAGCCTTTAAGGAGGGTGGTGGGCAGAGATGTGATGGAGAATGGTGAGATAGCCATTATATTAATAGTTTTTGCTAACCTGATTTGGATTTTAATAGTAAAATGTCTTTTAATAGTTAATTTTAATAATAGTTGATTATGGAGGTGAAGTGGAACTCAGTTAAAAACAGTAGAAGAAAAGAATAAATTTAACAACAAGCATAGTATGAATTAATGCTTTACGTTGACACAAAAGTTGATGTGTTCAATCAGCTGCAATGTTATAATTTAGAATGCTAGGAAGACATTTTTTAATTAAAAGATTCCATTTTGGTTATCTTATCGAATTTTTGTTTCATGGAAATAGACATTACAAATAAATGAATATGTGCATACACACCAAGTACATCAATATGTTGTTTTGTGGCCTTGTTAAAAAAATTTCTAAAATTTGTATTTGAAAGTATTTTCAGTCACCCTAATATTGTGAAAATAATATATTCTTTTTTCCGCTGTGTCGTATAATTCAGACACTCTGTGGGGTAATAATTATAAAATCTGTTAGAAATTTAGGTTTTCTAAGTTGCGTGACTCAGTTGCTGATGTTTAGATTTCTCTCCCCCTCCGTAGTGTCCAGTATTTGTCTTCATTTGGTCATTGCTTTGAAAGAAAGGTTAGTTTGTAATGCAGTGTATTGCTTTTCTTCTGACTCATTAGTAAAATCGTATACATTTTGAGAGATTTTTTTTTTGTAAAGATGCCCGAAATATCTAAATGAATTTAAATGCACATTGGAGAGTAGAAGTTTGACACCTTTATTATCTGTTACTAAATGCTATTTAAAATATTTGGTCTGAGTATTTTAGTTTTTCTCTGTATCGTTTTTATTTCATCTGCCTCTGTTTGCTTGTTTTTGAAGGTTTTATGACTTACTTAGTGGAACCACTGTTTGGGGAATGGGCCCGGTTTTCCAACACGAGGCTGTCACAGACAATGCTTGGCCACCTGGGACTGAACAAGGCAAGCTGGAAGGGAGTGCAGAGGGAACAGTCGGGCAGCGGTGACGACGTTGACCCCACTTTTGAGGAAATGGACTCAGACATTTTACCTCAGGAACCTCGATTGTCCTGACCTCAATCTCCATGACAAAACTGCCTCTTCCCTCGGTATCTGCACGGTTGGATTAAAGGAGACACATGCCAGCCCAAGGTTTTGGTAGAACGGTAAAATGATGCCAGCATTATTTATTTCCAAGTTTTCCCTTGACACAGACCATTTGACCCAGAATTTTTTTAAGCCGCCAGATCTGAACATAGAGCAATATGCACCCGCCTCAGTTGGTTGTCGTTGGGAACCTCGAATATGCAAAGCACAGCAGTGACTGAGCCTTGGAGCAACGGGACGAAAGCTTCATTGTGCCCATGGCTTGGGTTTTCTCATGATATTTGGAATACGGTCTTCAAATTTAAGACTTGACATGGATTGTTCCACTCCCTTGGAATTTAGCAAGACTCGCTTAAATGTGTTCAAAGCATACCTTCCACTCAGTCCCTGTTTTAATACGGAAATGTGAAGTGCCCATCCTCTGCTGCCTCTGGCAAGACTTGATGTTTACAAATGTACTCTGAAACTATCGGTTCTAGACTCAACCTTTGCGCATGGCTGTGAAGGAACCACTAACTTGGGTTTTTTGCTTTTTTAAAAGAAAAAGATCAAATCTGAGACTGCAGCTCTTGTTTCTTTGGATGCCAGGAAAGCCTCCCATTTGCCATAATTTTGTTTGTGCACTGGGAACTGAGCATTCATCATAGAGCACAGCCAAGCTTTACTCCAGTGCTATATGGGAATGCAATTTTCTAATGGCGAAAAAACACTTCTGAATCTGGGCAGGGCAGGGGTGGGGGGGGAAGGGTCCGAACTGCATTGCGATTCTGCAGTGGGAACATCGCATGTTGTTCTCACTATTGTACACTTGAACTGCACATGCAAGAAAAAAGGTGGAATGTCTAAACACCATAATCAGCTCAGGGTATTTGCCAATCTGAAATAAAGTGGGATGGGAAGCGTGTCCTTCAGAACAAGGGTACAAATGCCCCTTTCGCTGCAGCGTGTGTGTATGTGTGGGTGTGTGAGTACGTTTGGGATGGGGAGGGCGGGAGGGCTCGGGGAAGGGTTTGAACGGCAACATTTTTTCTTTTGGTTTGTTTTTTTTTTTAATTTATTCGTTTAGAATGTGACAATTTCATGAACAGCCACACTGGGGAGGAAACTGTAACAAATTGCTACAGATGCCTTAAACTATGCACAAAGCTAAGTGACCAAATTTGTTTTTGATTTGAAAAAAAAAATAATAAAAAAAGTGCATTGTTTACGTATTCCTCCCTCTACTGAAACATTACCCACTGATGGGTTTTTGATGGGAAAAGGAGAAAACGTTTTTTAGGACAAAATTAAAGGACTAATTTTAAACTTAAAACATTCCATTTTTGTAATTTGTTTTACATTGTTTTAAGTACAGTAAGCACAACTGTAATCTAGTTTGAGAAACTGGTGCTTTCTTTTAGTTCATTTGTATTTCCCTGTTATTATTGTAAAAGACTGTTTATTAATTCTGTTTACAGTTTGTTGCAACAGCCATTTTTGGAAGAGAGCTTCAGCGTAAAGCCATTTGTAAAGGCTTTGCCATATTCATTTTAATATGTGCCTGTTGCTGTTAACTTTTAATTAATAAAACAAAATCTTTTCACATTATGCTCCTGTACATTTAAGTTATGACTGAGTCCAGCGTTGTGGAAAGGTAGCTAAGGTTGCAGTCAGCTTCCACTGTAAAACTAAGCCAACTTTTGGATTTGAAAATACTAGTCCTCATATGCCAAAATTTATCGCCTCTTGGAGCTTGGCCTCTTACTGTTTGAAAAGCAAATCCTGACTTACCTGATTGTTTCCCTTCTAAAACTGTTTATTATTCTTTCATGTTCCCTGAAGTAGTATCATTAATCTCAAAGTGGCCATGTTTAAAGAAATAAATTTCTAATGAAACCATTCCTTTGAGCCGCGTGAACTTCCTTTCTTCGCTGTCAGTGCAAGTTCTTGATGTTGACTCCAACAGAGAAGGATCGGATGGGACAATGAGCTCTGGTTGTAATTTTCAGGAGAGAAGAGCCATTTTTAACAGGTTGCCTTTGAAGGGGTGTTTAAAGCTGGGAGAACAAGGTAACAACTGCGTGTAACTTACTGCAGAGAAACTGAGAGAAACTTAATACAGAGCAACACTTAAATGGGTTCAGTGTGGAGAAGTACTGATTCCTCGTGGACCTTTTCGAATGACATACATGCCAAGCCTGCAGCTATTTTGACTACTAAAATGACCAGTAAAATCAGTATCTCATGCTGCCTTCTATGACACATTTGTAAAAAATGAACTTAGTTTCAAGAGCAGCAACTGCATCTTACATTTTGCTACTTGTTACAGGCATATGTTAATATGTAATTTTAATGAAAATTAATAATTTTACAAATAGGTATATAGTGTATTGTAATATAGTATTTATAAAGAACCTGTGATTTTTAACATTGTGCAGACTTGCTGTCCTTTGCTCTGACAGGACCCAGAAGAGTTTGTCCAAGTGTAAAATAGGAGTAGTTTTGTTCTAAGCCACCCTTCCTGGAAAGGGGTCTCTGTCTTTTCCTACCAGACTAGATTTAGAAAGACTGGTTCTAATCCCACCTCCTCATGCATGTGGAAGCATCTGTCATTGGACTTGAATTAAAAAATGAAAAAATGCCTTTTCCATGCTGGCTTGAAGTGCCTTCTACAAATCTCCACCCAACTTGGAACATTCCTGCAGCTTCAGCATTTCACATGAGAGCTGAGAGCCCACACGTGCTAGGCACAGAACGGAGAGCTCCACAGCCACTGACAGCCCCTGGAGCCCAGAAACCTGCTGGGGCCGGGGGCCAGGTCCCCCAACTGTTCCAATTCACAGATCTGCTCCCAGCACTGCTCTGCACACACAGACACAAACAGCCCTCAGGTTGTGCCCAAGGGCCCTGCCCAGCCCCCATCGGTGGCCTTACTTTGAGCACTTGAGGGGTTTCCTGTGGGCAGTGGCATTGTGTGCAATTTCACATAAAAAGAATTAAGGTACAGTGTAAGATATTTGATGGCATCCTTGTGATTTTATTTTCTAGCACAGATGACATTTCTTCTGCAGAAATTTTACATCACTGTTGAAGCTCACCTCATTTCTGGTGCTGGATACCCCAGTTCAGATGGGCAGTGTCTGGTGTGGGCGATTCTCATGCTTTAGCCTGGTTTAATAGGTCAAGTGACATCCTGAATTATACAAGTGAATGATTTAATTGGACTGTCAGAGGAGCTGAGTGTACCAGGGGATGGAGAGGCTGTTGAACAAGTCCCTTCCTGCTATCATTGTGGTGAGGCATAAACTCCTCAATGGTTCCTGAGACCCTGATTGTTTGTTTGTTTAACCAGCATGTACCTGAATTAACAGCCGACCCTACTGTTAGTCCTGCTGCACAGCAAGGTAAGCAAACCAGCCCTGGAGGAGATGCAAGGAAGGTGTGACCCCACTGATTTATAGTCACTGTAACAGAATGGAAACTTACATTGTTGTGGCTGCTATCATTTGTAGAGTACCACAAATCAAATATGCCAGGTTTATTTTATCTACTTTTAATTTTATATAGTGGCAATAGAGATAAAATACAAAACTTTAAAACCAAAGTTAACTTTCACGAAAGTGTTTTAAAGGCACTTGAAAGAACTGAAGGATTGAATGACCAATCAGTAGGACTGATGGCAGAGCATTTTGGAGGAAGCTACATTGTGTACACATTAACACCATTTCAAGTTCCACACCACAAACAAAGCTCCTCCATGTACAACCTACATTCCAGTTACAAGCAGCAAACCTTCCCCATCTTCAGTAACCTTGTCAGAGCCATTCAGCTGTCTTTATTTAAAAAGTGCTGCTTTTGTCTTTTCCTAGGAAACAGAAGCTCCCAGATGCAGTTGTACTTGTCCCAGTAGCCAGGATCAGCTTAGAGCACCAAAAATACTCAGGCTCAGCTTTTTCAATGCTCATCCATGGCTGGAGCAAACCATGGCGTGTTTCAGCGTGTACCTCAACTGCAGCTCTTGGTTCCTGAACAGCTTTTTTCACCCTGACTTGTACTTTCAGCTTGAGCCTTTCTACACCTGTGGCTGGAGACATGAGCTCAGGTGGTTGGTTACAGATGTGGCAGGAAACAGCTGCTGCATCAAGGCCCCAGAAGGGCTTCCCCTGGAAAATGGGTGATGGGCCACAGCTTATCCCACCTTTTCCCTGCAAACAGGGGGGCCATGAGGGCTTGTGCAAGCCCCATCTGCCAGAAACTTACCCAGGGAGCCAAGCTGGGGAGAAAGTGGCCATGAGCATCTCCTAGAGCAGCAGAGATGAGCTGCTTTTGGCAACTTGCACCCCACGGTACTTTGTACCCTTGTTTTCTTATCTACACCACTCTATGCTAATTAACACATACTCTTTATTATTTTAATCTGCTGCCATCTACTGACTATTTCAAATTCCCTTGACTACCTATTGACAGAGGCTCCCAGAGCATGATTTCATTATGGCCACAGGCTGATGCAAGCAGGTTTTACTCTCTTACCCTTGCAAGCTCAGGTGAAACAAACGAAAACCTAAGTATGTAAAAGTGCCTCTGCAGCAGGTTCAAGTTTTCACTTTCTTTCAGTAAGAAGCAGAGTGCCTCCAGGTTTTCTTTGGGCTAAAAATTTGCTACAGTAAAGTTTAGAAGAAAGACTTCAACATGAAGATTTCAGTATCAAATCACACACCGTAGTGCAAATTATAGGTAGAGCTCACATAAAACTGTTATTAAGGGTGTATCACCATCATTAATAACATGTACACAAATTTTTAAGCTGGTCAGTTATGCACAAAAACTGTTGTATATATTACTTAGTGTTAATAAACTAAACCCATCACATAAATCTGAGTGGAAAGCCAGGCTTGAATACAAAATTAATACCTGAGTATAATGGTCCAATTTATTCCCCTTGATAAATCGCATACATACAAACATGTTTAGTGCCTCATTTCTACATTACACATTAGGTCTTTCTGTGCTGTAAGAAAGAGACCGCTCAGTACTAGTGCTATTTGCAACATAAAGTATTTTATACAAGCAGCTTAACAGTCTTTTGCAGAATAATCTTTAACATGACGATTTGTCAATTAAAGTCTTCATTTTTCCTGTAGACTTCAGCATGTGTGGTCCAAACTGGAAAGAAAACCAGAAACATGTTCAGATTGCTTTCAACAGAACCCTTGCTGAACTACTGTCTATCCAAGTAGTAAAAGCAGAACTTGGGCAGAAATATTTTCCTTTTTCACCCTGCTCCTCGGCATGTGGATGTCACAAAGTCAAGGGAAACTTGTGTTAGCAACAGCTGAAATTGCTCAGAGGAGGGAGCCATCGACCTGCTGGAGCAGGGCTGGAGGCCGTTTGCTCTACCACAGTAAAATAAGGAGACACACAGATATCGTTACACCTTGACAGCCAACTGCTCCAGCAGCAGTTTAACAGTGCTGCTGCTCTTACTCTGCCCTGCATTTCTGTGCAAGTCCTTTCCAAAAGTGTCCTACTAAGACACCATACAAGTCTGATCTAACCAAGTTAGATACTGGTAAGTAACTGATGGACAGATTTTATCAGCTCATTATGGATCAATATTCTCTCATTTAACGAAAACCTTCAATTTTCTTAGCTCTTGAGGACTTGATGACCCTTTACCTCAAAAGGTGGACTGTAAATTTCAACACTAGAAAATCATGAAAAAACCCTGTGTAAATAAACACTGCCAACCTGTGTTATTCTCCTTAATGCACCAGAGATGCTGAGGAAATGTGATTAATTCTTAGGAAACATCTAGCCTTTCTAGCCTAGCTGAGAAGAATAGCTTGAACATTACAGAAATAAACAAGTAGAGGCCAAAAGGCAAATAAGTCAACATTAGTTAGATGAAGTACTCAAAAGTCCTGAGATTTGTGGCATGGAAATGTTATTTTCCTTAAAACTTAATTCAGAGCAGAGCCAGCTTCTGGACTTCTATGTGCATTTTTTTTGATCACACAAACAAAAAAACCCTCTTTACTCTTCCCCTCTGGTTCCATAGCACAAGGCTTCAAGAACTGCTGACAAACAAAACTGATCTATAGCAGGCTGGTTTTTAAGATTAAAATTCAAATCCATCTAAAATAAACTAGAAGCCATTAATAACTTGTGCCAGGAGGTGGACTTGCAATACAATTTCATTTTAACATTCTCACACTAGAAAGAAACTGCTTTCATATGCTCAGCATTTCCGATTATTAGAAGAAACTCTCTATACCTAAAGAACCAAGATCCAGCAGGCATTCTGAACAATTTATTTTCCAAATTCCTAGGAATGATATGTTTCAGGATCTTGCTTCAAAGTTTCACCTGCACCAGCTAAATGGTTAAGGTTGGTAGTAACAGGCACACTCAGTTCAGACTGGATTCGAGGTGAGCCCTTAGCAATGGTTTTCTGAATATCATGCTTGTGGCAACAGAAAACATTTTTGTTTTAAAAAAATAACAAAACTGTAACACGGTTTTTAAAGCCAGGGCCAAGACAGTACACAATCCTAAGACTTGCCACTAAAAACATATGATTGCCAAATGTCCTGGCATATCAGCAGTAGGTCACAAGGTTTTGTGGACAGAGATGCTAACTTGTGTAACATCTACATATGTTAGCAGAAAGACGTAGGTTGGGTTGCACAACTATAATTTAGTCCAAGGATGTGTTCAATACTCACCAGCACTACCTCAGTCTGTGTCTTTGTTTCAGCCTTTGGAATCACTTTTTCTGTTTCACCTTGGCTATCATTTTGGTATCGATAAGCAAATTTCTTTTTGAGAGCTTCTGCTATTAATGTTGCAGGATCTGTAGGCTGAGACACTTTACATTTTGTATCTCCTGAGGATCTAGAAAAGAAAATGGCATCAGCATATCCCTCACCCTGAAATAGTTTTGAGTTATAAAAACACATCATTAATGCCAATTTTGCTACATTGACACTGTCAATTTCTTACCTTTTCACCGAGCGTAGTTTCACGCTGTTCATGTCTTTGAGGATTTCTAGCATGTTTGGTACTTCAGGTTTCTTTGGCCCGTTTTCCACCACATTCCGGCCAGCGTTCATTTTTTTGTTTTTCCTCTCTTTAATGAGATCAATTGCAGACTTACTCTGACCCAGACCTGAGAGAGGGGGTGGAGGCAGAGGAGGAGGAAGTGGTGGCAGTGGTGGAGGTGGAACAGGGACAGCAGCTGAAGCAAGCAGACTTGACCCAACTACAAATAAAACATGCATAACCAGTCAGTTTACGTGTAACTGCCCTTCACATGTCACAAATGCTCAGGTAAGAAAATCACTGTAGTAAAACTTCAGTTGCGTCCCCTCTGTCACCTTTACACTGCCACAGAACTTATTCATTCCTAAACCACCTAGGCAGACTCAGCTAAAAAGCCACATGAAAATCCTTCTTGAAAAGTTCGAAGCATCTTTTGGAATTTCAGTCCTGATTCTAAGTGCATTTGTGTCTTTACTGCAGTGGGACGGATGCCACGACATGTTTTAGTTATGTTCTGCCCCTAATGTTACCAGTATTTCCCCTTCTTCTTAGAGGCACCTACTGAGCTGGAAGTCACAACCCGCCACAGGAGCAGTGTTTCTTCCCAGTCATCATCACAAATAAGAAATTACCATGCAAGATTTTTAAATGTGAATTTCAGAGCTCAACAGTGCTTAAACAGAAGCCTATTCCAGCTGTCCGAGGTTGAGGATTTTTAGGCCAGTTACTCATCTGTCTCTACTCGTAGAGATTCTCAAAATAATCTTGATTTTGAGTTCCATGCATACTTTAGGTAAAAACAGGTGTTACAAACATAGTATCAGTAATAACCTGACAAATAAATGAAGAAACCTCTGTTTAATTGCACCTTTAAATAAATGAGAAAAATCATATCAAACCAGAGTTTTGAGGCTTGAAGTATAGTCTGTAATATAGAATATATTTATAGAAATAAAACAGAGGAGTCTACTCCGTGTACCTGTAGACAAACAGACAGCGTCATTACCACGTTCTACCAGAAGAGGGAGGTAAAGATTATAAAATAAAATTTAATTTCCCAAATAAACAGAGGTAAAGGAAAAAAAACTAAAAATAAGTTTATAGTTATTTCACGTGTCCCCACCCTCCCCTCATAATTAAAATTCAAGAGTGAAACCAGGTGATCCTTAAAACTATTTCCCAGTTTTGAATATGAGCAGTTCAGGAAAAAGAAAGTAACTGCTATCAGTTAACAGCTAAAGGAGCATCTGAAAAATCAGAACATGATTTTATACACAAACACAGGCAAAGCTGTACTTGTTAAGTGACCTTAGGAAGGAGTGACAACCAAATGCCTGTCATCTGCAGCCAACAAGGGGCGTCTCCTGCTAATCTTTGAAGACTTAAAACTGAAAGGAGTCAGAGGTCATGAAAAGAGGAGAAAGAAATTCAGGAAAAGAATTATTCTGTTTACTATCAGAAACAGTGCACCACTTTTGGTTCCATATGGACAATGTGTCTGGTCCCAGAGATGATTGCAGTAAACAATTAATTGCCTTTTCTGTTACTTGAGATGTATATTACATATTCCAAAAGCATAATTAGCATCTTGTATGAATACTTAATGATATCAGAGAGCCTATTTCCTTACTGAAGGAAAAGACTTCAGTGTCAGTAATTAAGTTACATTCTTTTAGTTTGGTTTAAGCCATCATGTTTATCATGAGCTTTGCTCTGAAAGCTGTTTAATACTTCTTTACTCATTCACAGATTCAGAACTCTGGCAGATTTACAGACAAACATGAAGACTTTAGGAATGGTAAAAAATACAGAAAATCTGGCAAGTCGCTCGTCTTCAAGACCTGTTCTGTACCCCTTGGTTATTGTGCCAAACTAACCAAAACAATATGGAGAAAGTGCCTGGTGTTGCAGTATCTCACAAAAAAGAATTAGCGCAGTATTAATTATAAAAGGGACACATTCATGAAGTAATTTTTGCTAAGAGTACAGCAAATTTAGTACCTGTTGTCAAGTTCTGCTGCTCTTGCAAGGTTACAATTTTGGCTATTTGTGCTCTTAGAGAGGCCAGTTCATTTTCTAGGGCACTGATCTTCTGCAGCGCTTCTTCGTTTGCCATCACTGCGATCCTGGGCACTGGCTCCTCTCCTGACAGGCTCTGCAAGGACCTTTGTCTGTGTGGGGACTTCCTGGAATCATGTGCTTCGCCTGCAGGAGGCTGGGCTGGTTTTGACCAAACTTCTGACCTGTAACAAAAATATCACAACATATTTTAAAGGCTTTGAAATAGACAAAAGCTGAACCAATGTTACTTACAAATCAAGGGTACAAGTTGAAGACCTGACTTTAGAATTATTTTTATACAAATCACTTCCATTAAGACCTTAAATAGTTTAAGGTAAATTAGAGCTTCACATCCTTTCTATTTGCATCATGAGCTGTGTTTCTTCTCTTCCTCCAGACAGCATTTTGTAGAATCCCTGGTTTCAGCAAAAAAAAGGAATACATTTCCCCATATCCCAATCTATTTCTCTGCCTCAAACCTATTGTGTATTTTATTTGAATTAAGATTTTTCTTCCGTTAAATGCTACCATTTTTTCCCCATGGGCAGCAAATAGCCATTTGCAGTTGATTCCTTTGAAGAAAGAAGAGTCTCTTAGTTCCACAGGATAGTTTTTTGCACTGTTTGGATTTCTGAATTTTTTAAAATTTTTTGTAAAATTTTCCAATTTTAGCAGCACTGGGAAATATGGAATACATGAAACAGCTTAGTGATGCAGAAACTGCTTGTCAGTTGATGGGAAAAGGTCTCATATCTAGTTTTCCAACACAATAATTAGAACTATAGAGAAGAAAATTTCATACACTTTTTAGGAGTCCATTACCTTCCTTCTGCTTCTCACAAGAAAATGTAACTCTGTTGCCTTCCCTTAATACCTAGCAAAGCTCAAGCCATGTTAAACACTGAGGCATTACTGAGCATCTGCTCAAACAAGTCCAATAAGCCCTTACAAAGACACCAGCATTTTAAAACCGTTTATCTCAAGAATCTGAGGAATCTGATCGAGTTAAAGATGTCCCTGCTCATTGCAGGGGGCTTGGACTAGAGGGCTTTTAAAGGTCCCTTCCAATGCAAGCTATTCTATGATTCTGTAAGTAGAACTGACAAGGATTGATGACAACAAATTACCATAAACTTTAAAATATAAAATGTGGCCACATACTTAACTCCTAAATCCTCCTTAATGTCAATCCCCAAACTTCTCAGGCATGCCAGGATTCCATTGCTTATTTAAATGGGAAAGTGAGAATAGGGCTTTTTGAAATGGGTAGAATGGCTCCAGGCTAACTCGGGGATTAAGCTACTGTGTGTGCTCACCATGTTAGACCTGCAGTTGTGCTAGACCTAAAGCAAGAGACAAGATTTAAGGCTAGAACAAGCCCTGTCCTCTGAATATATCAAACCAGGATTAGATACACATTTAAGTCTTCTAGGACACTGACAAAAACCACCAGCACAACTTGCAGAAATTTGATCACAGAGAATTGAATATTATCATAGACAATGAAATTTATGTGTTATCTAGACAGGAATAGACAGCAACTAAAGCTGCGAACAGGATACCTCCCAGAGCAGCCACCTCCCTGCTCTCCCTAAGTAAGGCAGAAGGAGCCAGTGGTAACTTCACTCCTTAAAACCTGCCTCCCAGAAGCTCTTTAAAGGGGCAGAATAGCTAAATAACAAAGGGTGCTTTCTGCTCAGAGCAGTAATAGTTTTAAGGAGATGTCTTGTTTGGAATCTAACACTATGGGAAAATATTATGCCTCAATTGTCACTACTGCTCTGATTAGGGGTAGAGGAAAAATGATTTGTCATTTAGTTGCTTCCCCTATAAAACTGTATTCACAGAAAAAAAACCCTATGTCTGCAAGACTGTTTACTAAATTTTACAGTGGATAAATATTTAACAGTAACACCTATGTGATCCTGTCGAAACAGAGAATTTCAAATGCCTGGAAAACACCTAATGCATACCAGCTCCACTACTAATACTGTGCACAGACGTAATAAACAGGGCACACTGAAATACTCATATTTGCTAAGTAATTCACTTCCCATGCTCCATCATAAGCTGTTTGCCTTAAGGTCACTACGTATCTGCAGGATTATTTTAGTCCCATCCCACATCCATCTGTCCCTGCTCCCCCCTTCCCATGCAGACATTTCAGCAAATATGCAGTCCTACATCTTTCATAATAGGTTCTTGGAAGCACCAAAGAGCCATTCTCCTTGTTGTCTCCATTAAATGTAATAGTTCAGTCCTTAAACGAAATACTTTTGTGCAAACAAAAGTAGTATCGGACAGTTAACTTCCTTCGTGTCAAACACACTTCGGGAATGGTGTTTCCCAAGCAAGTGCTGATTTCTGTGACTTCCCTCTGAGTTGGTGAAATTACTGTGGCAGCGCCAGAATGTTTGTTATGCAAAGCTTCACTGTAGCAAGTCATGTTAGAGGGCCTCTATCTCATTACTAACCTATTTTATGCTTTCAAATTAAGAACAGTATCCTCCTATAATCTCTGAAGCCAACAGGTTAGTTTAGAAAAAAAAACCTCCTCTGCCCTACAGAACTGTACGTTTGTTTCTGGATAGTCTGAGCAGCAATCTGAGTAGGATGGAAGAGAGAACTTCATCCCTTCAGCCAAACTGTTTCATGCAGTGACAGTGCTGTGTAGAACCCCTGGTCCAACACAACAGTACCTATCCCATCATTCTGGACACAGGGGCTCACATGCTTCCCTGCCAGTTTTTGTTATGATGATTAAAGACATGAAACACAAACCACAATTTTTTCATTGTCCTTAGCGGACTGCAGAGCCTTAACCAGAAAGGTGAAAAACAATGTGCCAGTTACTGGGTTGCCAGAATGACCATTGCTGCTACTGAGGAAGCTGTACTGTTCACTGCCCCATGGTAATGACAATCTCAGGAGAACTGGAGAATCACTGTTAGCAATTGTGCCATAGCACAGCAGACATTTTCATTGTTCGAAGCCAGTGTGTGCACTTCTTTGCAATACATACATAAATAAAATCCAGAGTCTTCCTCGTATAATGCCCATCTCCTGTATGCTTTCCAACATGTCTTGCTTTCGTAATCCTATTAGTCTAACCTCTACTACTTCTTTTCCAGACCCTACCTCTGTCTCTTCTCCCAGCATTCAAGTGCTCTCTGTTAATCGTAATGCACAGTACATTCTCAGTGCAGAGAAGTGAGGTTTCTTCCTCTCAGTTCAGAATTTCAGAGAGAAGATTTCAGAAGCATACCTGAGCCTTGTAGAGCCTTCACCTTCTTCTTCAGCAATCCAGCCCACATCAGCAAAGGAGGCCACTGCATCTTCTCTGAGTTGAGCAGGACTGTTTCCTTCCGTGACATGAGAAATAAGCTAAATTTTAAAGGCAAAATTGGAGGTTTTAGAGTCAATACTCTCAGCCCAAGTCACATTTATGTTAACCAATACTTCTACTGAGGCTACTTGTAACTATTAACACATACATGCACAAAACACATCTGTAGATTTGAAACACTTATTTCTGTTCTGTGCTCAGTCCAGAACAATTCACTGACTTCAAACTATTCAATCCATTCTGCTGAACACTTTGCAGAAGTTCACAGCTAACTACATACACCTTCACATGATGCTAATGAACACTAAAAATCCAATGCAAATTGTTACTTTTAAGAAATTCTCACATGGTTTTCTATATTAACTCAAATATATGTTTTTAAGTTTTATTCACGACGAGTAGTTAAAAAAGACATTAAGGCTGCCAATACTTCTTAACTATTTTGCTCTGATTTAGTACTATTTTTGAAGTTAAATTCTGCCAAAGTTTCCCTTTCCCTACAATAATTATATAACTTCTATACAAGAAGTATGCACATTGCACAGGTAGAAAAGCAAACAAGCAAAGCAACCCCAAAACCAGGCAAAAATTCTAATTCTACCAGCTCAGTAATCACAAAGACTTTGAATGAGAGGTAGGATGCAATCATAACATTATACATTACTTGCTAACAATCTTATTTACAACATGCCAAACAAATGAAGCATTTTCCAGCATGGTTCTAGCCATTAGCTTTACAGCTGTTTGAAGCCAAAGGTGAGCAAAGCTTCAGAGACTGGAACTTCTCTTCAATTTCCAGTTAAGTGACCTGAATGGTGATTTGAAAAATTGTTTGGACCACCAATACTTGCTCCATGGTCACAACTCACCAAAATGGTTTCAAATCTATTTTGAAATACCGGCTGCTTCCCCAGGTCAGACAAGGGCATGTGCTCAGAGACACTGGACTCCTGAGCAGCCTGGGCTCAGTATCTCAGTAGATAAAAGCTACTGAAACAGCTTTCAGCAATTTGCTCTGCTCAGTCTTTCACCTTGAGTTCCATATCTCTCGTGCATATATGCCCCAGCTTTTGCTTTATTCCATAGAATCACAGAATGGTTAAGGTGGGAAAAGCCCTCCAAGATCATTGAGTCCGGCTGTTAACCCAACACTACAAACAAACCCACAGCCAAATCTGCACGAGTTGTTCCAGCTGTTCAAGTGCTGCCTGTGGCCAGCAGTGGCCAAGAGCTGGGAATACTGACAAAGATGGTGGCAGTAGGTGCCAGTCTGCAAGGACAGGCTGCATCCAGCCCATCAGCACGTAGGTCAGTTTTCAAGGCAACCCTCTGTAAGAGCAAACTACTATGAAATGTTAGCATTCATCTGAATTTGTAGCAGACGTACAACTGCAGCCTGGATGATATGAAACCATTTCAGAAGAACATCCACACATATTTTAGTATTAGCCTCTGATACAGAAGTCTCAGAAACAGAGAAGTTGTGGGCTTGGAGCTGGTTTTTCTTCCCCAGGAGTTGTTGCAAACAGCCTTAGAAATTAAGATTAGTTGCCTTCACCTCACACTCTCACTTGTACGAGAGTCTTTATCACAGCTCCCAGGAGTGTGTATTGGCACCATCAGATCATTTGGAAACAACAGGGTTTTTTCCAGGTAGCATCAGCACAGATGGTAATATGTTTATCACATTAACAGTTGTGCCTAATACCATTACAGTCTGCCTCTTTTTAAAGCAGTCTAGAGAATACTATATTGCACGTTAGGATTTTTGCTGTTTGAGGTTTCCTTGGCATTTTTCTTTTTACAAATGAATAGAAATTTTCAGGACCACAGCGTTTGTATTAATGCTAATGCCAACTTAAAAAATCTATAATACATTAGCTATTTCTTGCAGGTGGTACAGATTTTTTCTGGCAGTAGTATTACCATTGAAAAATTGAAGCCACTTTTAAATAAAGGCACTACACATACTTGAATGAAAAAAAATTTTCTAAATCAACAGTAAGGAATATATTTACCACTGCCAGAATTCCTGCATCATAAGATAAATAACTTCTAATCCAAGATTTAGTAGTAAGCCTTCTGTTATATTGCGATACAAGTTTCTTCTTAATTTTAATTCGTATTTATATGTAAACAGAATCTGCTTGTTACCCCATATACAGATGTTTCTTTTCTTTACCCTAAAAACAACAAAGCCTTCCTCAGCAGTGGAATCTGAATTTCAAGTTAATGCAAGATTTTAACTTTCATTTAAAGGTGAAAAGCCAATACCCATCTCTCAAAATCTTCACCTGTCTGTGAACACCTCTGTGACTACCCCATTCTTCCAGTCATTCCCAGCAGAAAAAAACCTGAACAACTGCTCTGCCAGCACCTAAAATGGAGAACAAAGTACTGAAAATAGAGGATGGAACTGAATGAATCAGTGCCATAGCCTCCTTTCTTTCTCTGGAAACTGTCTAGTTGCTTCCCCCACTTCTTCCTTCACAGGCGTTTTGCCTGTCTTAGCGTGCACGTCTGGTTGCACACACAGACATGCCTGAGGGCTGCAGACCCATCATGGATTTCTGAAGACTACACACACTGTACTGCTCTGGCACCTCGAGTAGCAAGGGACACATAAAGAATCATCGAGTCCAACTCCCAAAGAAAGAGTCAGCCTCGCCAGTGTTTCCGCCCGGTTTCGAACCGGGGACCTTTCGCGTGTTAGGCGAATGTGATAACCACTACACTACGGAAACGCCGCTCCACTGTGAGGCAGAGTGGCTTCCCTGCTCTTTTGTTTGCTCCAGGAAGCGCGAAGCAGAACAGTTATTTTAATACCCTCGAGGACAGAATAAAAACATCTTGTTTCAAATTACTAATACAGTTATGTATTAAACGCTTGGAAACACTTCAAGTAAGACAAACTTGCTGTGATTTTTCAAACTAGCCCAGTAAATTCAGATGTTTGTTACATGCACACCAATTTATTAGGAGACTTCTACTGAGTTAACAGGTATTCATCAGACAGACAGGAGAAGCATGGGACTAAAACAGAGATGCTGCAGCTGAAGGATGCTATCTTGAGAGACACTACTCTAAGTTTGGTTCAATCTACCTAAGCTATATTGGTTTTATTTTCTCCTAAAGACTACATATAAATCTAAAAAATATGACATACAGAAGATCTGTAGGAACTATTTTCATTTGTTCATGCCATATAGAGTACATAAGGTACATAAGCTATGCTCTGCATTACTGAATATGTAAGCAGCATTTTAGTATTTAGCAGTTAATTTACATGTTGACTATGGCAAGATCCACAGAGCCAGTAGACCTCAAACATCAAAATGTTTGGGTACTATTCTTTTTTTCAAACTAGCTGAACAAAAGCATGCTAGAAGGTAAGTATGAGCATTACAGAGATATTCTTTCAATGAGTCTCATCCCTTTATCATAAGGAAAATACAGATCTGTGGAAAGCCTGCTGCTCTGGGGTTAGAAACACTGATTACACACATGCACCCTCAGACGATGCAAGTAAGATTTCATCCGGTTTTTTTTAAACAGAGTGACTTACAGCAAGGTTCAGTTCATGGTCCTTTCATAATAGAGCTAAAGCTGGCAAGAAAGAAAGAGGAAGAGACAGCTATAGGAAAGCATCAGTTCCAACAGCATGAAAACCATTGAGATCAGTATTGAACTTCACTATAGAATCTTAATGCTGAGATGAAGACACAAAAAACAGATGTTAGCATCACAATTAACATGTTCAGCAATTTATATATTAAAATAGTTTAGAGTCTGCACAAACCATATCAATTTTAATGTGTTTCAAGGCTCAAATTTTGAAGCTGTTATTTCTAATTAAATCAATCTCACAATTGTACTTCTGTTTTCAAGATCCTTTCCTTTGATCTCATAGAAGTGAGATGTGTGTTTCTGTACACACAAAGCTGAATGAATGTCTCTTTAAGGCAAGTATTATATTTACTTTAACAGAATCCAGACCAAAACATATTTATGTATTTATTTATTTATTTGCTTAAACACTAAAAATAATCAGGAACAGATTCCCCAGATATATCTTACCATTCCTGGCAAGAACATACACGAGAAATATCTTGTGTACTATACTAAGAGAAGTCAGTATCAGGCTAACTGCAAACTAGCATCATCTTCCCTTGTACGCCCGTTACAGTATAGAAAATCAGACACAGAAGGTCTTCACTACCTTTTAAATCTGAGGCACAGGGAGCCCTCTTGCTGGCAAAACACCTACTGATTATATATTCAAAAGTTTAATCCAGCATGCCATTTGTTGTCCTCACTTGCACAAAACCCCACATCCTGTTATTTCTCCTTTTTCAGCAAGCCACTAGAAATGTGAGATGGCTGCCCCCAGCTCTCTCAATGTAATTTTTTAAGAGAGGCAAAATGCTAGCATGGCTTTTACTATCACACCAATAACGCTTCTATGGTAATCTGAACTATCTGGTTTTGCTACTGTAATTTCAAGTCTAAATATTGTTCATACATTTCATTTATGATAAAGAAATTAATTTAAACATTGAAAAATTTAGCAGTGTGGAAATTACTTTATCTTAGTGTGGCAGCTGATTCCCTCCATTCATCTTTACACTCCCCACCCTTGCTCAGCCCACGAAACATTCCTCTCTCAGCCTGAATTTCAAACACTAAATTTCTCCAATTCTATCCCCACTCCCTACCCCTAACACCAGAGTTGAAGAGATTATGTGTAACAGCTTCCACTTTCCCATCTGTTCCTGAAAGACTCATTAAAGAAAGCATGGGTTTTCTCTTAAGTTTTTACACTTGCTCTTTACCCTACCCTTTCACCTACACAGTGCTAGCCTTCTATTTTAAACAAAAGCAAACAGGGTACTCGTTATCTTGTTACTAATTTTTTGATTTCTGATAAAGTTGTTTATTTTCCCAAGTATTTTTAATATTGTTCATCTTTACATGCCTCTCAAGCCTAACTTATAAGTACTGTTTATATAAGTAAGTTTCGTTTTTCTCTTTTATGAATTTTTTTTCAACTTTCTTATTTGGAAAAAATCTGAACTGGAAGCAGAGAGAACTTAAGTAGGCTAATTCTCCTATGTCTAGTTTATCATATTCTACTTTGACAAACCTTCTAGCCATGAGCAAATCCCTTTATCAGTATAGTGAAACACAGATTCTAAACTGTTGAGAACACCTACCTGAAAGTGAGCTCTTGGACACTGTATAAGAGAGAGGTTAGTACCAATTTTTCTTACAATACTTCGAGATGAACCATAAGGCTTGCTTGACCAAAGCACCTGCATGGGAAAAATACAGAAGCCAGCTGTTAAGGGAACTGATTTTTGTATCATATTGTAATAGTTATTCTTCCATACCATGCTTTTGCTAAACGTATTTAGCAATTCTTTTCATGCTAGAGTAGGATATGATGTTTATACACTGAACTCTGTCCCAGTGAACTCCTTATATTCTATCTCCGAACTGGCACAAATACATTATACATCATCAGTACAATATAGCTAAGGTCAGGCTGCTTAAGGTCAAGACAGCTTTTGTATTTAGTCTAAAGCCAAAACAATAAATCAGGTAATGCAGAAGACTTCAGGAGCTGGAATTATCTTCAAAACAACAATATTTGAATTTTCAAGACAATAAAGAACTTAGATTGAGACACCTCTTTTTATACTGTTTCAAGAAAATCCACTCCATCATTAAAAATCCATAAAGTCACATAACTCCTCATTTCTCAAAACATCTTCTTTCTTTTTTAATTAACAGCTCTTCTAAAACAGCAATAGTGTCTACCATTCTTAATGAAAATAAGTATCAACTACAATAAATATGAAAATGTAACTGTGAAATTAAAGAGCAAAGGAAAGTAAAAAGGAAAAATAGGATGAAATTTTTGTAAGAAAGAAACTTTGTCCCCTGCCCCCAAAAAATATATTCACCTAGAGAAAATTGCCCATAGCAGCTCACCACATCAGGCTTCATTGTAACTGTTTCTACTGCAATTTACATTTCCTCTATGTTGTTTCAACAGGGATTAAATTTGCTTCTTTTTGTTGTATTCAGTATTTACAATAGCCTTATGAAAGGAAATAAAATGGCAGTTTAATCCTAGGAGAATACTACAAAATGAGCCAGAACAGAAGCGAACGCCCTGGAGAGAAGTAGGAAAGACTTCAGCACAAGCAAAGGCAACAAAAACAATGCAAACAGGAAAAAGAATGATGAGAAGACTCTAACACAGGATATATTTTTAGTAAACAATAAGAACATTGTACGGAAATTTTAAAAACTTGGTCAGTGTTTAATTATGGCTGTAAATATGCATTTATTAGTGAGACCTTACTTTTTAAAAGATCACAGCTTCAAGCAAACTTGACATTCTGGTAGAAGGTTGCCCAACAAAGTAAACAGGAAAAATCCAGGCTATTCTGGATTGGCAATATTGCCTGTATAATGACTGCAGTGGTGCTGTGGGAATTGCATAACACACAACTGAATATTTTGATATACTAAGCAAAGATCACTACTCACTGATGTTGAAGGTTCTATTTAAAAGGAAAGTTTATGTTCCATAGTATTGATCCCCGGATTATTTCACAACCTTCACACAAGCATTTTGCCTATTTCTAATTTCTATCCTTCCTTCCTCTGGCTTTACTGAAATGTAAAAATTTTAACAAAATACATGTGCACTGCACATATGCTATGCTACATCCTCACAACAGATCTGCAACTTTGCCATGAATCCACTCAGATCTACTTTTTCCATTCTATAAAAAATATATTCTCTTGCTTAATACATTGCTAAGCTGAACACAAATTTTTTAATGCAGAGTAGTCTATTGATTTTGTATTTTGGTTGCCTCAACAAAGACTTCACATTTGTGCCTATCACCTTACTGTCTGTTTACATGTCTGAGCAAACAGCAGGTAGAAGATCAGTGGCCTTCAAGAACAAGTCACCGACAAAGCACCACAGTAATACAATCCCATTATTCACAACTGATTTTGATTAAAGCAGAACTGCTGGCAAGAGACTCAAAGTGATGGGGCATGAGAACAAATAATGCCAGTTAAAGGAAGGCTTAATTAGTTGCAGAGGTACTTCCACAACAGCAAGAGAGTCTGGACTATACGCTCTATTACCAACACAAGTGCAATGCACTCTAAACAAGCAGCAAAACTTGCTTAGATGTTGCTCAGACCATAGACAAGTTGTTGACTAGCACTCAAAAATATTTGGTTTCCAAATGCCCTTGGGGCTCTTCAACAACAGTGGCTTGGTGCACCAAAATGCTGAATGACTCAGTTTTGGTATTACAAGATATGCCAGGACATTATTTTCAGAAAACTGCATGCAAACTGTGCCACAAGGGATGCAAGTAAGTCAGTTCCCTGCTCAGCTGAGCTGAGGTCTCAGCACTGCTCTAACCAAGTTCACACAACGTCTTGCTGACTTTAAACACTGGCTGGGCAAGTCTGCAAGATGCTACTTAGTCATAAATCCTATTGCATCAGTGTTTTGCTGTTATCCAGAACAGCTGACATTTGGAAATGTCACTGTGTTATCACAAACTAGATACAAGTAGAGAATGAGGAGAAACAGATTAAAAACTTGCTCCTCTCCCTATTTAGGCTGAAATTGCTGAATTACCAGTGTCATAATGGAATATATTCTAACCTTTGAATTTTTAAGGTTACATGGAATCTCAGATCAAAAGTCAAACAAAATCCTAAAAGACAGAAATACAGATTCTTGTTGTCAATTTTAATTTTTCATTGTATAAACAATTTGCTCTCCATAGATTTCCAACACTGCTAAAAGGTTCTACCCCAATAATACTGACTAAATATTGCATACAGCTGTTAAGGATTTCCCAATTCTTAAAACATTAAAATATTTCAAAATCTTACAGAGATTACTGCACTGAGGTCAACATTTGTATTCAAGATAGCTTCCTAAAGGTCCCAGTGACAGAGCAGTTGATGTGTAGCAGCTGTCTCTCTCTGCTAAGCATCCAAAGAAACCTATATAGTCTACTCCAAGAGGAGAGCTATGCATGCCTATTCCTCTGTTTACCCAGTAAAGAACACAGCTGTACTCTCTCATGTAGTGTTACACCTCCAGAAGAGGTAACTATAGCACAGAAGAGATAAATGTAGCACAAGTATAATCATCTCAGTTTCACGGGGCTTTTTTTATCTCCAAGGTAAGAACAAGGAATAAGATTATTTTTTTAGCACTGTTAAAAATAAGACCAAATTCTCCTTCAGCTTCAAAACACACACGAAGTCCAGCATGAAAAGCAGTGTTTACAAAGTAAACAGTTTATGAGAACCAGAAGGAACTGCACAGTACTTTTAACACATTTATTACTCAATTCAGTGTCCAAGTCATAAACTTGGTGACGTTTCAGCAATGCAGAATCATTCCAGTATTGCGTATACCTCAAGTGTTCTTCTAGATAAGCACAAATTAAATCATGAAGTGCTTTCTATACCTTATTTTCTGAAAACATAAAGGAAGTTTGAAACACTTACTGATTCCATGTTCAATCCAATTTGTTCAAGAGCCATTCTAATTAAGCGCTTCAGCCAGCAAATCATCTGGACTGGAAAAGGCCTTTCCGAACTTGGATTTAAGCCTTCCAAACCTACAAGGCTGCCAAGGTTCCATAGTAGTTCTGAAATGAGACACATAAGAATTTTAGATGCATGTTGTGGAACATGTACAGAAGCAAACTACTACATTCCTAAAAAAACAAGCTTTAGATTCAAGACAGATGACCCCAAATCCTCGTACTGCAAAGCAAAGGTGTTCAAAAGGCATCTCCTGAATATGGGTAACAAAGACGTTACCATTAACGTTTAGTAGTGTCATGAGTTGGAAGGGAGCTTAAAAGTAATCCAATTCCAACCCTCCTGCTATGTGCACAAACACCTTGCACTAGATCAGGTTGCACAGGGCCCTATCCAGCCTGGCCTTGAAAATTTCCAGGAATGGGGCATCCATAATTTTTTTGGGCAATCTGTTTCAGTGCATCAGCACCCTCATGGTGGTATGTATCTAATCCAAACCTATTGTCTCTCAGTTTAAAGCCACTGCCCCTTGTCCTATCACTGCATGCCCTTGCAAAAAGTCCCTCTCCAGCTCTCTTGCAGTCTCCTTCAGGTACTGGAAAGAAATCCAAGCTGTTGTAAAGTTAACAATTAAAAACTTAGGGAAATGCCTGCTCACTTGAGCTTGGACAGATGATGGCGTTCAACAACTCTAAGTGAGCATCACGACCTATGGAACGCCTGCAGATGGGGATTACCACTAAGATTGAGTGCCATACTCATATCTAAAACTCATTTCTATGCAGGAACAGACTGCAGAAAGCTGATCACCTCTCTTGATTCACATTCTCTGACAGCTTTGTTGTTCCTTCCTTTTTCCTACAACTAAGGAGAGAAAGGAAACATAGAAAAATGACTAATGCAGGAAAATGATACGAAATACTGCAGATGTAGGATCTGAAAATATTCAAGCAGTTTATAAAATTAGACAGATTTCAAATTCTGTCTATTTATACACACTTCCATTCACATGACTCAAGATGGTTTTATTGCTCCTCTAGAGAAAATAGTGTACTTTTTCTTTAACTGTGTTGTACACCAGCCATAACGTGGATGCCACTGAGAAGTATATGCCACCAAAACCAAGAAAGAAAGCCACAGATTTAGGTTTATGTTTGTTTTGTGTAACAGGCTGGAAACAACATTCAACTGATCCATCCTGAGCAACGTATTTGTAGTATGAACAACAGTGTTGCTGAACCCACTTAATATAGAGACAGGGATGACTAAAGCAATGCAGCAGCAAGGAACTGGTACTTGGGAAGTTTGAAAGTCAGGAGATCGAAAAGCTCAGCTGTTTGTAAGTGCCCACAAGCCCTACAGTTAAACCATCATTGTTTCCATTACAAATTCTTTTCAACAGTTTGCAGTTCCTTAGTAATAACGAACTTCTTGTGGAAACTTGGCAGAAACAGTGCAATCTTACAGTGAGCTTTTTTTAGACAGGCTTAAAAACCAATTGATACTAGTTTCTCATCATCACAGGATTTTCTTTGGTTTGTGACTAAGCTTGGAAGAAATAACTATTAATCTACACCAGGAGATTCGAATCAAAACTGGTAGCTAGCCCATTATTCTTCCCTATTGTTTTTCTTATAACAGTTGCAAACAGCCATGAATACAAGCTACAGTCATTCATAATAAATAAATAAGTCATGGACTTCTTTATGGAATGCTGGAGAAGTCTATTAGAGAAGCATTACCATCTACTTGATCAAGTATTCCTTAAGGCATCTGTAATTCTTCCCTTACACAACCTACTGCATGGATCTTGGATCTCGCTGCACCTGCTGTGTTCTTAAAACAGGAAGAACACAATGCCCCCCACATTGGACTTGGCATCAATGGAGCATACAGCAACATAAAAGAGAGAGGAATGCTCCTTTAAAAGGGGAAACCTGTTCCAAAGGTGTACTATACTCCACCTCATTCCAAAGTCCAGACTTGTTCAACAAGCAGTGTGGAAATCAAAGGAAGAAAAGCAAAAGCTGTATCAAGACAAATTCAAACAAAAGAGAAAAAGGTAGAGTATAGCTGAGTAACTGCAAAGACAGGGCTGGCTGAGAAAGGCAAGTGATAGGACTAAAAGGAATGACTGCATCCTGATACATTGATCTATCAGCCAGCTCATACATTTAAAAGAAGTCAGAGTCATGTTTTCTTTCAGGCAGAGAAGAAAATGTATAATTTAGTTTCTGATCAAATGAGAGGCCCAAGTCTAACAACAAATTTGGACAGAAGTGAAAAGTGAGTGTAAGAGCTTCCTCCAAAGAAATCAGAGCAGGTCTAGAAAGTTTCCATGAATTTAAGAAACTTAATGGCAAACAGGTAAAAGAACAATACAAAAACTGACAAGATAACCAATTAAAAGCACAAAACCAGATGTAGAAAAAAGTAGGACAACTTGAAAATGACAATATAAATATGAAGTAGTAAGCTAAAAAAGGCAAGCTACAAAATGGGTTCCATCTTACAGGCATAAGAAAGTCCTATGCATATAAGCAGTAAGAGACAAGAGAGACAACCATGATGTAACCGGAAAGAAAGCAGCGAGTGATATGGATAGCCAGTATGTATTCAGGGTTTTCATCTGACTATGGCAGCTAAGACAGAAAGGTGTTAGCATGGATTACAGACAATGGTGAGAAGTTACAAGCATCCAGGACAACAGTATCTAATGAATTTCACCTTGCAAAGTGCAGAAACTTGTCAAAGCAATCTTTGAAACATTGCTAATTAATTGCAGAAACTTGTTCAATGGGATTCAAAAAACCCGGGAATAAAACAAGGAGCATGATGACACAAAGCACTGGAAATAGTCCAAAACACTCATCCTGCCCTAAGATATTAAAGTGACCCTTTATAATTCCAGGTTCCAAGACTTTGATGACTGAACACAAAAGAGCATTCATTCAACAAAACAACTACTTCAGGAAAATTATTTACAGTTCACTTTGTAAGTCATTGTGTCCTCTCTAACCTAAAACCTTAAAGTACCTGAGACTGGGGTCATCAACGCCTTGCCCTTGTCAACGACCTGTCTCTTTTAGCAGAAAAAAGTGCCTGAAATCAGTCTGTAAGAGTGCAGAGTACCACCCAGTTCCTGGATTAGCTTCCTTAGTTTGTGGCACTAAGGAAAACCACCATGTTTGAACAATCTCCAGCTAATCTGTTATCTAAAAGAAAAATGCTTCTAAGTATATCAGATCGATATTTTTATATGATTATGAGTTTACAGGATTATCTCCAGGCAAACTTCATACTTATTTCTTTCAGACTATGTTGCACTATACCTTTCTTCACAAAACTCATCTATTTCACAATCGGTTTATGTGCCAAGAACAGACAGGGTTCATTCCAAAAGACACTGCTGGACAGCAAGAATGAAAGCATTACCAAATCCTTCTCTCATGTTCTGTATAAATGCCATTTTCAGAAGTAGGAGTTAAATGTTTATTGCTTTTAGTAAACAGAATAATATCTCTTTTCAAATATTGATCTTTGTGGTATTTATCCTCTGTCTTCTTGGTGCTACCTACAGTAAAAATAGTTTAATTCCCCAAAATTTTCATAACTCAATTACTACAATGAAGAACCCTGAGTGATAGTAATATTGCCATAAAAAACAGTCCCCCTGCTCTGCCTCAGCAAAACTATTACAAGGATGAGCAGCAGTCATCCACAAGATTACCAAGACGTCCAAAGAGCAGTATCATAAAGAATTACATTTCACTGCATAAAGCATGAAGGGGTTAGAATTTCATGGGTCCATTTCAATGAAACCCAGAAATGAGCAATGCTGAAGAACTTTCTTACTGATATGGAAATATGAAGGAATTCCTTCGTTTAGAAATGAGGAGGTCAATAATCCAAGCCCCCTGGAGCTTGTTTGCTCCTACTTTTCCCAACCACTTTTGCAGGCTCTGTTCAATACTCTCGTATCAAATATCAAGTCCACAAAACTGAGAGATAATACCACTTATAAATTTCAAAAAGTTCACTAAATAAATATAAAAGCTCTGGAGTCTGTACACATAAGGCATAATATCCAGTAAATATTAAGAGAAGACCTTTGCCAGGCTTTCTAGACACACAAAAGATTAAAAGAAAGAGAAATCAGATGCAACTGCTTTCAAATCAAAATTCTTCCATGAGTTTTTGCAATATTGTATTCATCCAGGTCCCTTTCAGAGCATAAATTTTTGCTCTTTAAAAGAGATGATATTCATATTTTTTTACTGAAGCTTTCTCTCATTCACTTAAGATCCATACAACCGTAAGAGAATGACTTAACGGGATTGATGGAACAGATTAGTCTTAAAAAAGAATAAACAAAGGCATGAAATCTGAAAAATGAAAGGTGTAGTCTCTAAATTGAAAAGGCATAACATTAAGAAGTATAAAATTTTCAAAGAAGCATGGGTTCAAAGGAATATCAATTACACTAAAAACCAAATGCAAGAAGACCAGGCTCCTCCTTAGTTTAGCAATAACTAGGGCAAGCATATCTGCTCAGTCTTTTAGACTGCCACATGACCCAAGTTCATCTAATAAAATTATATCCGCAAGGAAACATTATGAAAAAAAGTAATAAGGGAAGAAAAAGAAAAAGCATTATCACAACAGCCAAATGGGCAGGAAGAATGTTCCAATAAAGGACCAGACTCTGTCCCAAACTGACACAGACCAGGTATAAGTAAATATGCATTTGGCAGAGGTCATATAGCCAGAAACAGAAGTCTGTTTTTTGGTGTGGAAGCTACAAATAATGAAGCACCCCAGCAATAACAGAAACACTTGTTTGGAAAGATATGAAGAGAGAGATAAAATCAGTGAATACACGGACAATCTAAGCTAGTACTGGTATGAAGTTTAAAGCAGGAATTGAAAATCATACATGCATCAGAAGTTGCTAAAGCTTTTTTAAAAATATAACCCCATCATATTTAACTCTACATGCAAAACCCTATTAACCAGATTTCATTCACTCTATCCTATCTTGCCAACTACGGACACAGAAAAAGAAAATCCATGTTTCAGCACTAGTTTAATCAAAAGCCTTTGCTCAGCAATGATTATACCTGCACAGTGCACTATGATACCACTGAGAGGTAAGTGAAACCCTCCAGCACCTACAGACCACAAGGTATTATATGACAGAGACAACAAACACCTACACTTCCCTGCCAGACAGACAGACCTCCCCACCAGCTGCTGTGAATGTCAGTCTTTCTGCTACAGCTTTGAGAGACAACAGCAGGTAAGTCTTATAAACAAAAGGGTGTGTTTATCTGAAAAAGCATTTAAAATGCCCAATTTCCCCCAGATATCTCTCTGTGTAACAATGTCAAGTTCCTACCACAGCAATCATATTATTACATAAAAATATGATATTATTTTGTAGGTCACGTATTAACTAGTGACCCCGACAAAGCACATTATTTGCATTCAGCAACAAGTAACCAGAACTTTCAGACCTGATGTACAGATAATTCAGCTGCCTCATTTTTATCACCAAGGTAAAAGCCAGGGGGGGTCAGAAGACATAACTCCTATTCATTTGATCTTTCTCTGTCTTGCCTTCACAAGAGCTGCAGAGCACTCTGAGGACAGCATTAATAAAGTACTGCTGACGTTGTCAGGCAGAGATCAATGCACTACGATTGATTTCAGCATTCAAACTCTACTCACCCTCAATATTTGGAATTTCAACAGCTCGTTAAACAAAATGAAAACACGCACCCAGCAAGTTATTTATTTACGATCACTACAGAAGAACGTGAACACGGCAGCAGTATCACTAAAAACGCACAAAGCAAACATCTTAAGTTTACAGAAAAGAGAAATAAAACCACCATGCTCCTCAGGGCTCATTTTTCCTTTTATACGCCGTCTATTTTAAAGCGGCCTTAAAATACTTCCCTCAAACTCCTCCATATTATCTGCACATGATCCTGTATTTACATTATTTCCTGCGATCTGTCACCTTCTCATCACAGCAGTTCTCCTGCAGGAACAAAAGCTTCGGCCCAGCACCCCGAGGCACTTCCACGGTCCTGCCCGGCACCTGCCCTGCCCGGACAGGCCCAAGAAAGGGGACGGCCCTGCCCGGGAGAGCGGGGCCGCCCCGAGCGGCCTGTACGTGGTTTCAGGCAAGCTTCCCCCTCCCGCACTGCCCCTCGCCCGGGATCGGCCGCGACAAGAGGGGCTGCCCAGGGGGAAGGGGCTGCCCAGGGGGAAGGGCAGAACCGCGGGCCGCCACCACCTCAGCCGCCGCCGCCACCCCCGCCTCGCCTCACCCGCCGCCGCGGCCGCCGCGCTGCCTCACCCGCTGCTCGCGCGGCCGCTCGCGATCCTGCCGCGGCAGCCAATCCGCAGCCGGCTCGGCGCCGC
>WAAE01040990.1:0-13307 GCA_013400495.1 Nicator chloris | reverse complement strand
TAAGTTAGATTGTTTTGTAAGGGGGGAGCTGAAAGCTTGCTGACTACATGTGTATTCTTTAAATAAATAAAGATTATAAATAAATCACTAGTGGTAAAACAGAAAAAATCCCACTGTCTCAGCTTTGCTGTAGCTTTTTATATTATTTCATTTAACATAAATACAGCTTTTTAACTTGAGAGTAATTTTTGGATGACATTCAATTCCACATTAGTTCCACTGTTTATATAGTGGAATTTTAATTTATTTGAGTCACTGTCTTCTTTCTGTTTACAGAATTTTGTGATTTTAAAGCTGTCAGACTCCAGATAATGCTTTTCCATCAATTAAGTTTTTCTGTAATTTTATTTGGTTGCTTTGTACAGTAAACTTTGTATCAGTAATGCAGAGCAGCCTTTGAAGGAAGGCTGCTTACATGCACGAGGTAACTGGCATCTGAAAGTATATAGCAAGTGGAGTTATTCTTAATTATTTGGTTCTGTTCCAACATATATCTCCTTTTTATTTCAGTATTTGTTCTGATTTGAGGTTGCCTAACAGCATCTCTCATAATCCTCTTTGCCATTTTGAACACTGTGATAGAAAGCAGCTGGAATATTGTATAAACTTTTCACAGCATTCATAAGCAGTGACAGCTAATTTAAGAACAGATAATAGCATCATTAGCTTATAAATGTCAGTACTGTTCTATTACAGAGACATTACCTTCCCATTATTTTAAAACTGAAATGTAGACTTTTGTAAAAATGCAGTAAGTCAGTCTGATATTTTCCATATGTGACCTGATAGTAGAGTAACCTATCTTCAGGAAGTCTGAAACAAATTCCACGAGGTGTTTCAGAGAGATGAGATTGCTGTTCATGTCTTAAAAAGCTTTATTACAATTTTATTTCTTTTACTCATCATAAAGAGAGTTAACCTAGGAAACCTAAATGCTTTCAATTCATTGTCCTTGATAATTGAAATGGTTCTGACCCATTGGGGTTCATGTATAACTTAGAGTCAAACAGCTTCTTTTCTTACTGTTCTGAATCTACTTTATATGTTTGGCTCCTCTTCTAAAAAAAGTTGCAAAAAAAAAGAGAGGGCAGATTTTTTCTTTATTTCAATAACAGATATTACCACTAAAATGAGTTAAAATAGTTCTGAAGCATTACTTAATGGAGAGGAAATTCAAATACATTGCAGTTTAATCATGTTCTAAAACCTCCCCAACTTACTGTCATCAGTTTTCCTTGTGTGTACCTCTCATTTCTATGCCTATATGTATGGAAGTACTTCATTATGTAGCTTGTTACCACTACAGATGTGTTATGGTTAGTAGACAGAAATGGTCCGAAGTGTTTCCCTCATTCTATCCACTATTCTGTCTACTCCTCTTAAAAAGCCAACCAAACAAAAACAAACGAACAAAAAACCCACTAAAACCAAGCCTAAACAAACCAAAAAACACCCAAAATTTTCCATAGAAGAAAATTTAGCTTATCAATTGAAATGACATTGCAAGGAGGTGCAACTCCCAAACGTACCAAGGAATCAAGATTTAGAAGCTGAAGCTCTCAGGACATCCAATCAGTTTAAACTATTGAACTCTTGCCCACTTTGTTGCACTATCCCTGAATGGTTTCTACCATTCAGTTTATTTTTTACAGTGGAAAATTTGTTTTATCAGAAAGTTTTCTGATCACATCTGTTACAGCTTAATTCTGCAAAACTGTAGGGTTGAGGGCTCCTAAATGAATTGATTCACTTACTAGTAACTTCTGTAAAACAGAAGTACTCAGTATAGCATGTCTGCTCTATTATGAAAGTCTGCAGTAACCTCAAGTAATGAGTGTTTGAAATTTCTTTGAAGCTCTTACAATGACAGGAATCAGGGTCCTTTTTTTGTGCCTGCTACCTAAAGTCTAACTTCGATTTCTTTGCACCGTGAAATTTTATTTCACTAAGTGTATTTCAAGTAGGCCAGGTCAAGCTAAAAACTGAAAGAACCAGGCTAGTAGCAAATGCTTTAGGGGTATCTTAGTGTAGGTAACATTAGCCCTGTCAAGGGCATGGATTCTGACTCCAAAATTTCATCACCAACTGTCCACCATCACCAACATGGTGAATGTTGACAGCTACCCAAATGTGTAAACATTTAACAGCCCAAGGGACCTACAACATTTCATTTGGCCTCCAGGAGTATTCCACTAATTCTGGGTCCACGTGGCTTGGACGCATTGCAGCTTTAGTTTAGGCCAAAATGTCTGTGATTTACCTGCTTTGCCCTGACTGCCCTTGCAAGAAGTACCTATGCATGGACTGGGCAGGATGATCTGAACAGGTGTATAACTGGACAATACAGACCCCTTTCTCTGTCACAGTTGATCCAAGAGGTAATGGAATTGGAATTCAAGGAGGCACCTCCAAATTTCTCAGTACCCTTCGGTGGTCATCCAAAGACTTTTGCAGCACTGAGCAGTTACGTGCACAGCTGGCACTGAAGCCACCAGGATCTACAAGATAATTGCTCTGTTGCTCTTCTCTGAGCAGGCTGTTCTGTGATACCAAACTCAGCAGAGCAGGTGGGGTTAATGTCTGGGAGTCCTTTGCTTGGTGACTTCCTTGAGCCCAGAATTCTTCCCTTATGGTGTGTACTGACTGTGTGTTGGCTCCCTGCTGTTACTCTTTGGCTGTGACATCAGAAGTGTGTTCCTGTCACAGGGGGGTTCCCAGCACAGTGGGTGCAGCCCAGATGTTGCTGTGCTTGGCACTGCAGGGCCTGGGCCTCCTTGTAATCCTGGTTTCATGCCTTCTCAAATTAGCAAGTTGCAATACAGCTCAATGGTTCTAAGATCGCTTGTTGAGATAATCACAGTGTTTATAATTTTCACATTCTGACTGCAACCCAGTCATGGTTAAATAATAGACTCTAATTTACTACTCACAGCTTTTCAAAAGGAGAGGAAAAGCTTTTCTGCTCTATTTCCTGTTTGGATATCGTGATGAAAGTATACCAGTAAGACTGTTCTTTTCTTGAATAGAAATTGTTCAAATAGTTAAGAATTTGAGTTATGTTTTTGAAGTAAAATTCAGACTATAAATTAGTGAATTTCCATTTAAATTATAGTCTTACTAATCAAGTCAACTCTATACCCTACTTCCTGCTTTATGTGTGTAAAGTACAGGTGAGTGGGTCAGACTTTCTATTTCAATTATTCTGCTCTTTAATCTCAAATAATGGGCAGCCCTCTCTTTTGGCTGTCACTACCTTTGTATTATTAGATGAGACTGACCAGCAAATCATAAAGGAGGTCTGTTGGTAATATCCAATGGAAACTTGAAAAGCTGAATATGACAGTGGAAAGGCTCTGCAAAGGTTTAATGCCTTGCTTCGTGCCCTATAATGAGTAATCCTCTACATCAGGGAATGAATCTACACAGAAGAATCACTAGAAGACATTCTGCTGTGTTAATTGGTGTGGGTTTAGCCCCTTGTAATTCAGAAATGTATTGTCTTCTTGTCTTTCCTTCATTAATATAATTGTATTTATATTTCTGAAATGCAAATATTTTCTGTGTAAAAAGACAAAATATCCTTGATATACAAGTAAATATTTCTGTGGAGCATGCAAGACCAGGGTATGGTTCGTTCAGTAACAGAGTTTGCAGTAGAAGTACCAAGCCAAACAAAATTTGGGTTTTAATGCATGTCTTGGTAGTATTTCTTTCTGGAGGCTTTAGAGAATTTGCTTTGAATCCCCCTTTTCTGTGTGTCATTTTCCAAGCAAGTTGTTAAACCTTTCCTTTAACTACATATGGTAATTATAATATGTGATTTTTCTTTTGACAAAACATGGTTGTTAGATTGATTTCACACCGGTTTCCACAATTAGGGCTGTGTGAGATGGATTGTGACACATTCTTCTGGATGACAATATACCTAGGAAGTTCCATACTGAAGAATTTTTGTATATGAAGGAACACTAGCTCTTGCAGAGAGGAAAAATACCAAACTGGAAACGCTTAGTTCTTTCTAGTCCTGTGCTGCTGTTACTTTGTGCAGGCTTGTGATGTAACACAAGTGGGATGCAGCCATAAGGTTTTCTCTGCTGGAATTGGATGAGCTTGTGTCCCACAGTTGTGTTGATTGTCTCTCACAGACATTGCTGCAGTTGCAATGGCAAAGGCTTTCTTGCTCACAGTCAAACATCTCCTGTTTTTCCACACCACTCTCTTTTAAGTTCTGAGTTAAGAACTTAACTGTTGGCTTTGTTGCATTGGCTTTGTTGATTGAACAGCTATCAGAGAACTTGGTGGCTTGACTGAGAACATGGATCATTTCTTTAATGCCTGTACAAGACTTTTCCTTCCTGCCAGTTATGTATTCTTTGGGGGAAACTGCTTTTTCCTTCCTTGCCACGGAAGGCTAGATTTCTGAGAACAGGGAATTTGCCTTCCATTGCTTTTAACTATTATGTATTTAAGCATGGTGAATGTTGCCAGTGACCCACAGGTGTGGCAGTTGTCATTTTTGGCTGCTAAAAATAATTTCAGAATTGTAACTTCAAGTGTTATTGTAAAGTTTTTAAGATACATAAGAACAGAAATACGGGTTTTTTCAGTGTGCTTTCCCAGGTGAACACAGCCCATCCATACTGGTGTCATTTATCCCTTTTTAATCCTTTTGACCATGACGACTAATTTCTGTCTGTGCTGACAGAGTAACAGAGATCTCAGACAAAGAATTCTCAGATTTTACAAAAACGAATGAGTGGTGAAGAGGGAGCCACATTAGCGCACTTACTGAGGTGAGAAGGTTGTGGCATAAGCTCCTGCCACATTTGTTGATGTTAGAAAATGTACAGAAAAGAAAATAATGGAAAACAAATTATAATTTCTGAACCTCTTGAAACTGTTAATTTATTATGATTGGGGGGAAAGGGGCAGAAAAATTTGCCTTCTAAAGTTTGAAACTTTAAGAAAATCATCTACTCTAATATAACATCTAGTATTAGCAGTCCCTACTTAGTGAGGTGTTAGCAGTATAAATATTACATTATTTTGGAGTGAGCAGATATAATGTGAATGGCTCCATAATACAGATGGAAATCATAGAATAAATTAGGAATAGCAATGTCTTTTTTTAAACACTGCTTGTTCATAATCTCTGGAAATGTAATATATAAAATATTTACAGTCATAATCCAGTAAAACTTAAGGTAGGTGAAGTTGATGTGATGTGTGACCAAGCTGAATTGCACAGAGAGGCCTTGGCTGTCTAGTTTCAGCATGAGAATTGCACTAATTATATGTAATCCATTTTTATCTACTGAAACACGTATTAATGTATTTTGGAGTGAACAGTGTATTCCACACTGTATTCCACAGTGTTCTTTGAAAATACATTCCTTGTTTCTTGCTAGAATATGATGGAAAGGATGCATCCTAAAATGAAAGTAGAAATGTCAACATGTGATTTTTAAAATAAATTGAATCAGGTGTCATTTATTTCGTGAATCCACATCCCAAGCTCATGCAGCTGCCAGTAGGGGTTCACATAAGCAGTACCCATCTGGCATTCAGAAGGTTCTGTCTGACCAGTTCATGACAACATAAAGGGCAGAGTTTGTATCTTTGTTCTAACGCACAGCTGGCAACTCTATCTGCTAATCCCAGTGAAAGCTGCAGCTGGAAATGCAAAACTACTTTTGAACTTGCATATCCTTCCCCAGAGATATCTGAAGCCTTGGAGATGTTTCTTTTATGATTCCTGTTAAATTAGGGAATGAATTGTTGCATTAGGAGGGAAGTCAAGCAATGAATCCTTAAAACACCCATTGTAAGACCATGTTTTATATAACAAAAGAAAGCTAAGAATGGCCAAAAATACTTAATTTTGCATGTTTTCATGTTATAAAAACTCACTGTAGACCTCATTTCTTTATTACATTAAGAACTATCCTTATTATAGCATGATGATGATAGTAATCACTATTCACTTCTAGCTTGTTCATCTAAAATACGAACAAGCAGTTTGCAAGCATATTTAGTTTTGTTTCTTGACACTGTTAAGTACAGTTAGAAGATTAAATTCTCAACTGCAGAGTATGAGAATTTCACTGTGTTTTTTCAAAGCAGCTTACCATACTTCAGTTTCTAGTAGTAACTTGTGCAACCTTTCATCTTATGAGTCAATCCTATAATTAGTATCCTTCTTTGCCAGAGGCATACTGCATGTTTGTTTTAGGTACAGAATGTCTGCAAGAAATTTAACTTAATCATTACTTTTTAATGTAAGAGCTGGTTAGCTCAATTACACTAGATTAAAGTGAACTTGAAATTCCTGAGTTACAGAGAAGGGGCTAATCTGTGACCTGTAGTGAATAAGTCCTATTTCCTATGTTTTTTCCTTACTCATGTGGGTAGTAGCCCTTCAGCCCAGGCTTGCAGTGGCTAAAAGCAATTATCTATCTTCTGTATGGAGTGGATTTGCAAGTTTCTTATTTAACTTGGCCATTAGGTTATTCAAAATTATTCCAGGATTGCATGCATTGCAGTAAAGCTGCAAAATGCTTTTTTTCAGTAAACTTTTGCTTTTTTATTTTTAGGTGTAATCTGAAAAAAATAAGTAATGGTTACAGCTTTTCTGTATTTTTTAGACTATTTCTAATTACAGAAGCATTAGACTGTTTAAAATACATGAATTTAATAACTTGCTTTTAAGCTGCATTCAGACTGAAAATACTGGTTCAAATTTCTCTCTCATAATCACACAGGGAATGGTTGCATTAACACCACTTCAGAAGCACGGAGTTTTGGTACCTCTGCTATAAATCCATGCTGACTGCTGTGACTTTGGGTGCTGAGTCCAAGCTGTGACTGGCATGTGAATATGAAATACTGCTAAACAAGTGCACAGTAGTGTGTTGGGGTTTTTATTCTGCTTGGTGCTGGTAGGTGCTGTTTGAAGCAATGATCTTCAAGGTCTTTTTCAGCTTCTAAGGATCCTGTGATTCGAAGTTGCTCAGCTACAAAATTCTCTGGCTGTGTTCCACTTAAATTTCTTGTTTCTAAGAAAATACAGTAGAAAACGTGGAATCCATCTAGGCTCAAGTTTTTCACACCGCCAACTCTCTATTAAGAAAATCATTGTCAAGCAAAAGAACACTGAAATACCACACCAGAGGACAGGAATTACCTGGAGGACTGGAATGTATTGGAAGTAGGGTAAAATGCAATAGCCTTATAACAAGAGTTGTGTGCTGAGGACCTTAGCAGTAATGATTCACTATAAACCAACACCTCACGAGCTGGGAGCAGCCTTATGGAAGAAGGGCCTAATGTTCCTACTGATCACATGTATCCTTCAATCTGTTGTCCCCTACTTTGGTCACCTTTAATTTCTTGGGTGATAGATCTCACACAGTCTCACTCTTACTGGTTCACTTGTGCTAAAGCAGTGTACTGCCAAACTGTTCTTTTACAAAGATCACAGAATAATCTCATGTGTTATTTTGGGCAGTGACATGTTCCCTTGAGGTATAGTCTGTGACTCTCTCCTAAAAGGATGACCTCTTTGTTAGAGCTTTTTTAACTAAAGGGTTGTGTCTAGCAGTTTTAGTAAAGTTTCGTTTCAGTCCAGTGGTGTGATTCTATGTGCATATTACTGAGTGTGATTTATAGTTACCCTGTGTGCATGTGGAAATTTAAATGGGATTAATGCACCCCAACTTGGGCATCTAAAAGTTAATGCTTAGCACTGAGGTTGTCAGCCCAAACTCCCAGTCAGGGGTGAGAATTAGGTACCTCAAGAGTTCGGGCAAGCCAGATAAGGTAAGCTTCAGTGACTAACACTAAGCAGTCTTTCAAGCCTTTTCAGAACAATTATTTCTCAGGAGATTCCATTCCTGGCTTTGTTTTAGGAAGAGAGCCTAGCTCTGGTGACTAGCAGCCAGAGGTGACTAGCTCTGGCTTTGTCTTCAGACCTCTATAGTTATGAATTTCACCTAGATGACAATATCAGGTTAGATGAAAATTTCAATTCAACATTGAATGATTGTGTTTGACTCCCTAAAACCTGATCTTACTCTTTTTTCTTTTTAATTAATTTTAACAAGGAAAATGACTTTATAGAGTGTAGATTTTTTTCACTCCTGCTATATAAATAAAAACACAAATAAAAAAATTTAGAAAAATATTTTTCTTACATTTTGATAAAATGTCTTTTACAAGCCAAAGCCCATAGTCTAAGAGAACTTGCTAAGGTTAGAATATGCCAGAATTGAGGCCTGCAACCATAATGAGATTCCCTCATGTATAGTTACTCTAATACAGGTTGTATATGCATTATTGCATATTATTTCCCACTGGGCCTTTGTTCATTTAAAGCACAGGACAGGCAAAACCTATAATGTTGTAAGTCTCACTTTTTATTTGCTACATACTATTTTATGTTCCATGCAGAATGTGGAGTATTAAATACTGCTGGACTTTTCTGGGGTTCTGCCACAGTAAAGTTGTTGTTACAGATTTTGCAGTTGTGACTGACTTTTATCTTTTCAATGGAAGTGGCGTAAAATGTTTAACATTTGTTAACAAACTGAAACACAGGAAGTCAAAGGCCCTCAAAACCCTTCATTGTTTCTTTACAAAACCAAAGTAGGATGCCACCTTCTTGACTGTGAGTGTGTATCATGGCTACATCTGAGAGCTGCTGATCTGAAGTTCACTCTATATTCAGTTGAGAGATCAAGGGTGGTATTTAAAACAAATCAGACTAATTACACCCTAAAAGAGCCTTTCTCCTCCCCACACCGCCCCCCCCAGCCCTCCCCATCCTCTGTAGAGAAAGTTCAGGTGATTCCCTCCAAAGCAGACCTTTGCTTTGGTCAGATGAGCAAATCTCACTTGCAGAGCATGACTTTTCAAAGATAACCTTTCAGAATGTCTTTATTCTATGGCTAATTCCTACTGACTTCTGTTAAAGAGGGGAGATACTATGTTTCAGATTAAGTAATAAAGCAAGGCTCTTGTATATAGCAGCCTTTTGCTCTGTAGAACTTGACTTTATCCCCGCAGCTTTCAGTGCTGAAATAATAACTGCTTTTGACAAGCCATTGTTATTTCTGCTGTCAGAGCTACAGCTTTCTCATTTGTAATGCAGTTTGCATGTGCATGGACACTGAAGCAGTGTAGGTAACTTCTTTGCAGTAAATCACAGCATTTATGGTATCTGCAGTAATAGAACAAGCTGGGGATGCACAGCCGACTTCTAAAGGCGTGAACCTCTATGTTACAGAATTTTGGGAATTTATCCCATGTGTTCCATATTACTTACCCCCCAAAAAGTGTCTTTAAAAGATCCTGAGATTGCAAAGTTAAAAACTTAAAAAATACTAGTAGTGTTGGTTATGCAACTCTTAACCTTAAGTCAGATTTGTAATTCAGCTCAGTGGAGTGTATTATGAAACTGTCTTAATTACATAAACATGCTTTTTGTTTTCCCCAGTGCAGACTTATTTCTCCCCCCAACATGTGCCTTGTGCAGAGAATTTAAGGTAGCTTAGTGATATTTAAACATAATTGTAAACAGGAAAAATATAAATGCTGAGCAAGCCCCAGTCTAGTTGATTTAATTTTGTTCCAGTCTACATATCACATGGCTGTTGGCTCTGCAAAGAGGGGCCCTTACTACTTCTGCCAAAGCTTTACAACTGGGCAAATTCAACTGGAGAGGAGGAATAAACTTTTACCTAGCTCAGCTTCTAGCCTAGTGGCTGAAACAATCTCCATGAAGGTGGTAGAAGAGTCTTCATTTCATACTTCTTGGCAAAGAGCTCTTAAGCTTTCTCAGAAGGCAGAAACCCCATCATTACCTCCTCTTTCAAGAGTTGTATCTGAAAGGCATTATAAGCCATGCTTGTGATCCGTCTCTTAATTTAACTTTAAAATAAGATCATAGATTTTTGTTCTCCGTAGAGTTTTAAGAGAAGTGGAAGCTCCTCTCTGCCTCTGAGTAATTTATGGGAAGAGCAAAGTACATTATCCTTCTCCCGGTTTCTGTATCTGTAGGCTGAGCAGGGTGACATGAGGAAGTGTGTTACTCATAGGACAGATATTTCAGATTCTCTTCTGTATTTCACCTTTTCTTCACACTGTATAGGAAGGATGTGACCCAATACAGGCCTCTAGCTTCCCAGATAGATTTGGATTTTAAAATTACAGATTTCACAGCTTAACTTTGGCATATTCTAGCCTTGTCCCTTTGTCACTTTTCAAAATGGATACTGAAATACAATGGCATCAATATTTTATGTGATTTTTAGATTACTCTGAATTATCTGCAATCTGAAAGTTGTAGGTCTTCTGTTTTTTATTTTTCGTATATTCTATCAATTTGGAAATAAACTTTTTAAAATTTAATGTAATGTATTTCCAGATCTCTTTGAGAACTGATTTTTTATTCGTCATGTCTAATAACTAGGCCCTTTCTGAATGGGATTTCTAATACTTTAAAGAATTTACTTAACATTTATATTTTTCATATTTGGTAACAAAAAATATTAGTACATTATAGAGAGTTTGAAGAGTGAAGATATTTCTAACGATCAGGATTTCATTTTCCTTTCCCAGTTATTTCAGATTTTAATTTTAGGCCAGGAGGCAACAAGGGAAAAGTACTAAAACTTTATTGAATTTTCTAGTGGCTGCTGGAACATCTAGCTGTCTGGGCTAAATAAGTTATTTAGCCAATTCAAGAAGTTGCTTTTTGAGCAAAATAAGGAAATTATTCCTGCACCTAATCCGATATTCAAATTGAGTAGGTTTTCTTCATGTATCACTTAATGATATTTGTTTTTGCATATACAATCACTCTTTTCTAAACCTTTAGAAACTTTATGAATGAAATATATCACAGTGTACTCTGTTATGCTGATGACAGAACAGCTTGCAAACAGAAGTGAGGTACCTGAGTACTGTTACTTTTACAAAGCATTTTTAAAGCAAGGACCAAAGCCACAGTTCTTGAAAATGTATTGCATAGTCTGTTAATGATGTTTATGGAGATTTGTGTCTACAAACTTAGGACACAGGCTTGCAATCATTATGAAATCTTTTGCTTTACTCCCTGGGTGTTACCATAGCTGAACCAGGATAAGGAGGGAAATATTTGGGACAGAAAGTGAAGTGTCAGAAGTTACTTCTTGTTGAATCAGAGAGGGACAAAAACTCTTTTATGACTGATTAACATTTCATTTCTTGCCTCACTGGGGTTTGTACAAATAAAACCACAGATATACATGGAGGAGCACTCATGTTCCCTGCCGAGGGGCAGGCTTAGCTGCGCTACCAGCCCTCGGTCACGGTCACAGGATGGAGTTTTCCGTATTTCAACCTACTGAAAACCCATCCCCGCACCAACCTGCAACCTCATCACACAGCAGCTATAAGAGCTTGTTTGGAAGGATCTGTAACCCTTATGGGTGGGATTCACAATGCTCAATTACAGTTGTGACTAAGGAAAGTGGGTTATTCTCTGTTGGCTGAAGAGACAACCTTCAGACGTGCTTATTCTTCTATTTACACGCGTGCCATTGTCATTTCACCAGTGAATGTGCAGGTAGATTCTGAAGGGTTCCTGGCCCCCCTCTCCTCCCTTAGCAGATGGGTGATGGCAGTAGCTGCCCACATGAGCATGGTTTGCTTTACAGCAGTGCAACCTCCTCCTCTGCTCTGTGGGCAGTGTGTTGTGTAAGTGTTTTGGGACTGAGAGCAGTAGAGTGTCTACAGAGACTGAATAGAGCAGAAACTGTCATAAACAGACCAAATGGACTCAAATTCTGCACAGGGACATTTTTGTTCTCTAACTGGATACTCCTAAAGATTAAATGGGACCGCACATACAGAACACAAAATACAAAAAATACTTCCTGCTTTCATTTTCTGTTGAAAAGATGAAACAGCTTTCGTAGTCTGTGTGAGATAGATGCATTCTACAGTTAGATTTGAACAAGGGAATGGCCTGAAATAGTGTGGTCTGTTTCACAGAACGTCTGACAATGAATGAGGTTAAAAGTACAAGTTAGAGGTAATGTAAGAAAATAGATTTTCTGTTGTAACTAGCAATCTCATATTCTGACATAAGCTTTAGGGGACATTGCTTTAACACATGAAAACACCAGAAAAAGGAGTTGCCTTTTCAAGAAAATAGGTGTTGCCCACTGTCAGCTGTCAGAGATGTAAAGCTGGCTTCTAGAAGCCAAAGTCAGAAAGGTACTTGTTGACAACACCACAGTCATTAACAGCAGCATAGACCTGGTGCCATCAGATCATGCTGGGTGCTTCCAGTTTATGGAGGAGAAATCTGTCTCTTCTTATTAATAACCAGATGTTGGAGGGTACAATGTGCAGTTCAGTGGTGACAGATTTTATCCCACTTCCTCTGATTTTTCTTTTTTCTTACTCTCAGGTTTTTTCAGGTTATTTGAGGGCAGCAATGATCTGACCTGTTACTCTCACAGACTTTTTATATTCACAGGGCTAGACAGTTCTTCAAGTTGAAAGTTTTGTGTGTGAAACAATGTTACTTTTGTGCCCATATGGTGGCTCAATTTAGATCACCACGGTAATCACCACGATTTCACATCTCTGAATTGCTGAAAGAAAAATGTGTAGCAGAGGTTGGCTATGCCTTACAGACATTGTGACGTGTACCCAGTACTGTGGATATATATATTTGAAATTCACATACACAGTGCAATTATTCTACTATTTTAAACTTAAAAAGCTGTCAGCAGCTGGAGTTTGTGAAAATACACAGTGCAAGAGAAATGGTCTTGGAAATGAATAAATCAAATTTCAAAGATTTTAATTTATAAGCATATTTCTCAGGATTTCCAAACAATGGATAAATACTTGAATAGTCATTTTCTCCCCTCGGGCTTTTTGGTACATTTATTAAGAAAATAACAAAACCAGCAAAATAAAAAAAACAAAAAGAAAAAAAATGGTAGGCCATTAACTAAAGGCTTTATAGTCAGCACTTGGAGCACATTTGAAAAATGTGGTTTGACATGATGAACTTTTGGGTGTAGGCCGTGCATGCAGAGGGCTGTCTTTTTACAGATGTTGGGAGACTCTAGCCCCACTGTTTACCACAGTCTCCAACAGCAATGTTTAATAACGTTTCTTACCTCCTACTTGAAAGATCAGGAGAAGGCAGGCAATCTGCTGCTTTGCAAAGACTCAAAGATATAGTCGGGGAAACTTGCTTTCCATTTATGTCGATGCTCAGTAGTATATAAATCATATGTATTTTATCT
>WAAE01040982.1:0-16650 GCA_013400495.1 Nicator chloris | reverse complement strand
GAAATAATATAATAACAAAAAAGACCTAAGGGAGCAACTGATGACTGTCCACAAAATCTCTAACAATCCTGGAGAACGCACATAGGGAAGGAAGTATTGATCCCCTATATTTTCCTATACAAGCATGCGGGCTACCAGATGAAAAAAGCAGCTGGAAAGTTCAAAATAAACAAGAGATTTATACAACATATAGCTAAGCTGTGGAACTCATTGCTATATACTGTGAATGTTTAAAAATGTCATGTGTTCCAGTTTATTGAGAAAAAACATAAATACAAAAGAATCTCATTCAAGAAGTCTGAATTACAGCTAAAGGCCAGATGAATATGGGAAACGGTATTACATGCTTGCCTGGTTCTTATCCTCTCCCCCTGACATCTGGTACAGGACATTGTCAGAGACACAATATGAGACTAGCTATGAACCATTATGGCTGTTCTTGTTTTCCTATGATTTTAAACTACATGTTATTCCAGAAATTCCCAGGCTGCAATAGTAACTCCAGCTCTAGTCTAAGTGATTACACAGGTGGTACTTCAGTAGACAGTAGTATGGGAACAATGGTATAGCAGTGTCAAATTTGGGCTGGGAACAACTGCACTGGGATCATCAAGCCCAGAAGTTTGTAATATACCACTAGGATTCAGTTGCCTGCTATGCATTTAATCTCTGCTTTGGATTATAAATTAAACTGGAATTTAAATAAAAGTCGTGGCCAGAGGCCTTAAACCATACTGATAGATGTCACAAGGCTTTTTTTTTTTTTTTTTCAGCTATAAGGCTCAGAGTAGAAGGGTTGTGTTATTTCTGATTGAACACAGAATTATTTTCAAACTCTCTTTCTAAAACTATTCAAGTTTCATTTGTGGCTTGGCTCCTCCATAAACTCTTTGTTCTTTACATTTCTAGTTGCTTCTGTTGAAAAGAGAGATGCTTTCAAGTGAAATGTTTTAAGGAGGGTTAGAAAATGTTCTGGAAATAATTTTAAAAGTGATGCATATTCCTTTGATTTATATCCTCGTGTGCCTTACATGTAAAAGTGAAAAAATAATACTTTTAATTGTATAATTTAAAAAACAACTTTTTTTTTTTTTCTGATTACGTTCCTAACTCTACACTATGAGGAATGCTGACCTAATCTGATCTGGAAATTAGTGTCAATGTTCAACCAAGATTAATTATTTAGAAAAAATACAAACTGACATTTAGAAAAAGATAGATGAAATAGAATTCTTGTTAAGCATAGCAATAAGAAATGGAGCATGGGATGGTAAGTAATTGCCATTAGATACAGAATAAAGAGTGAGTGATCAAATAAATCAAACCATGATTTAGATTCTCAAAATTTATTAGCTTTTTAAAACTGTGTTATCAATTAATAGAATGTACTATTATGAGTTTAAATCGATGAGCACTTTTTTGAAAAATATACAGCAAATGGTTACGTTAATCAAAGGAAATCAAGCTACATTAATGCAGGTTCTTTTAATGGTGGATGATTTACAAACACTTTTTTCTTGGTATATGTTTAATTTTCTTGCTACATGTTTAAATAGATTTTCTATTCTTTGACCAGTAAAATGTTTAAGACTGGCAAAATAGTCATAGTCTACAGCCTACATAGGAAAAGGCTTTGATTACAATAAAATTACACAAAAATGTGTCATTAAAAGGCATTGGACAGACATAAAACCTAACCTTTTGAGCTGAAGAATACTTAATATTCTCTTCATGATCATGCAAGGGGAAATTCTTTGCTATGGAATAGCTATTTTCCTGTTAAGCAGGCTATTTCATCAATGATTTATTCCTGAGATGTAATAGGTCGTTTAAAATGGTGGTTTAAAAGTTAGGCCTTTTTTGTTTAATTTTCTCACAGGCAGTTGGTAATTATCATGGTCCTGCAGTTTCTCTGGAATGCTGTGGAGGGTCAAATGCCAATGGAACCCTGCTTTATAGGGTAATTAAGACAGTAGACATGGTTATTAAATACATCGTGCTAAACTAAACTGGAATGCTGTGAAATAAAATCCAAAATCATAAATAAAATGTGGGTATTCTAGCAAAAAGGGAAAAAAAAGGAGGCATTCTACAATCATATTTGCAGTAAACAGCTCTGGCTGAATTGTGTCTGAAATTCTGCCATTTAAGTATCCTGAGACTTGCTCGACGTTTCAGGAATATTTTAAAACTAAAAAGAAAAGCAAATGTGCTTTAAGTGTCTTTTGCGTGCAGAAATCTAGCACAGTAATCAAAATTCAACCTCATAGTGCTCAGTGTATCTAAAGAATGTTAAAAAACTCCACAATGAATAGAACCTTCTGTATTCATAATTACCATGCAGCATGTGCTGGAAAATATGTACTAAAACAGGATGATGGATGTAAGTTTAATGTGAATAACAAAAGAAGTTTTGAGAGTCCTGCAGAAAATACCATGGGGCGATAGCCTCTTTTTAAGATATCACCAGGTGTAGTAGTGTAGCTGTTTTCTTTCTTTCCTTCTATCTGAATATTTTGTGTTTGCAATATCCTTTAGGCCACATACAGAGATAGGACTGCATGCTTTGTGTGCAGGAAAGGGGGGCAAAAATTAAAGGCTTGATCAACACGGGTAATGCTAACAGAATAAAAGGTGAAATACAGTAACCTGTAAGATATTGTACTTCCCTCAGGATATAAACTTGTCTTTATACTTTTTCCGTACTGAAAAGATAGGGTAATACAATTTCTTCCTAGAAAAACTGTGATGAGTATGAAAAAATGTTGTTAAATCCACTTTGGAAAATGAGTCTAATATAAAACAAAGTCCTTAAAATACAGAGTGAGATTTGTACAAGTGATTCAAAATTATTTTGTCTTTGTTTAAAGTCTGGGTGACTATATAGGCAAGTTTATTGGTAAATTCATTGCATCACTAGAAAAGGAAAAAAAATTATGTCCTCCCCCTCCCTAAGAAAAAAAAAAAGAAAAAAGAAACTAAATATTTCCAATTCTAGCTGTAAAACTGGAAGCCAGAATGTGCAGTTGACAGGCACAGAGCCAGCTGACTTTAAATCACTAGCCTTTCCATCAGATCAGTCTTCCTACTTCCACATGGAACACATTTTAAGTTAACAATGTGTAGTTTGGCACAGGAATTGTTTTTCTTTGGCATAGAGTAGTTGTCTCATTTCTTTTAAAAAAAGTATTTTCTGCCTGCTTATATATACAGTGTGTGTGTGTCGACATTCTTTTGAACTTTAAAAACAGTTGTTATATCAAAAAACTTTGCTTAGACAATTACATTCTGACTATTTTGCCTTTTATATATATGCAGATATAAGCAAAGTAAATTGGTATTTAATTCATCTGTTTGTAGGCTGGTGAAACTTACCCACTTTTCAGCCTTTAAATATGTATGTAAATGCCCATAAAAATGTTGATTAAGCGGCTTTACCACAGACACTCAGAAGACAGGCCTCCTTCCTTAAGACAGTAATTTAAGTAGGTCTTAGTTGATATCAGAGTATTTATGGTGTGGGTATAGACTCTAAGACAAACTAAGATTAAATCTGATCATTTTGCTCTTACTCCAAAACCTGGCCATTTCAGCCAGATGTATTTATAGCATGAAAAAGCAGTAGAATGGAATGCTACTCATTCAGACATTTGCAGTTGATTTATTCATTCCTGGTCGCTTCCACTGAAAACTCAGAAAAGCCGAAATGCAAATTTTCAGACATTGGTTCCACATGAAATGGGACAGACCACTGCACCAGCTACTGTTGTGAGACCAGATAGAGCTACTGCTGCCTACACATAAAGAGAGCCATTAAGGAGAAGTTGTTTATTTCTGCTTCTGCAGAAATCATAAACACCAGCCATGAGCCTGACAGCACAAGCTGTGCTGCAGTAAATTCTAGTACTTTGCCGGCCATTCTAAGCTGCCCAGTAAAAGTTACTGTAGCTAAATCCCATATACATTTCATGAAATAATCCTGCCCAGAAGATGGTATCATATTCATGCACAGCAGGGTGTGCAAATGCCTATAAATCATAATGTAGAATCTGAAATATCTATAAAAAAAAAAATCTGTGCAAATTTAACCATGACCCTTTGCCAGACAATAGGCCTTCATATGCTTTGCAGCTTAGCAGACACCAAGGAATTTTGTTTGGAAGTGATAGCTACTGTCTATGTAATATTTAGGACCTATTCATGGAGCATCTGGCAGAAAATAAAAGGGTTTCCTCCTCTAACATATGCTAAAGAAGGATGTGGTCCTGTGCCTGCTCCTCCTCTTCTGACTTTTTGCAAATAGCACAACATAAGAGACAGTTGTTTCTGGCTGCCCTGCTGCCTGTCATGGCTGTCAAGTGAAATCCCATGAATTATTGCTCTTCCAGATGTAAGAGATTTCCAGGCTGCCTTAAACTGCCTGTGGTTTGTGGTGCTGGAGAGGAGAGAAACGAGATTAAACTTCATCTCATCAGTGCAATCTGAAAAGATCACACAGAGGACTAATAATCACAGCTTTTTCATTCCAGAGCCGGACCCGAGAGCTCTGTGTTTTTGTTTCAGGGCTATGTCATATTAAGCTTGTTGGAAGACATTGATTAAGGTCAAACAATGTTTGAAGATCAAAAATAAAATTTTTAACTCTGTGTTGCTGCATACATTTTGCATTCTTCAGAAAGTGTCATGCATTACTTTAGCCAGCTGAAACAGAAGAGACTGTGAACGGAGTTCTCTAATTCTGAGATGTCAGCACTTCTTACCATAAACTTATGAAGGACAAAAAAGAAAATGTTGACCTAAAATTGTTAATCTAATGTCATAGAGTATCCCCTATAAATTCAGAGGAAATCATAACAAAAAAACCCTCTACTTGTCATTTTAGTTCCCCATAAATGTCTGTCTTTGTGATTTTTCAAAATTTGGCATTTTGCCCTTTCTTTTTTTATAACATTTTTATGATTTGTTTGTGCCAGCCACATTGGCTTCTGAACATTTGAGGTTAGTCTGAATGTTTTCTATTAGCAAAGAATACTTATTCGTACACTGACTAATTATACACTTTCAGAATGCCCAACTGTAATCTTGCGTAAGTTAAGAAATAACATCAAGACTCAAAATGATAGGTAAAAATTTAAATACAGGTTTTCATTATTGTTTTGTTATTATATTCCAAAATTGTTCTGTTATTGTGTTGTCCACTCCAACCATCTACCTTTAATTCCCAAGTGAGTTTTTTCAGTTCTCTAAAATTTATACCTATGTATGTATGAATGCAGAGACACACATAGAAATATAATGCACCTAATTACCTGCAAACTATACTTTAAATAATAACTATGAAACAAAATAGCATAATGCTTTAAGACCTAAGTATTGTCAAATGATTACTGTCATGACTACATTTTTTATGAAATCAAGACAAGCAGAGAGACCCCTGACATTTCATTGCAGCCCTATTAATAATCAAAATATTAATTACAGATAAGGAAAATATGTTGTTCCAAGAACACCTGGAAATAATTGACAAATGTATGCGACTTAGATCAGAACGTAATTGCCCTGATTCGACCTATGTAGCTCTTTTAAAAACTGACGTAGCTTGTTTAATAATGGTGTTGGCTACCAGATGTAAAACCTTCCAGGCCAGCTTCCTTTTCCATTCAAGCTCAGGCATATCACAAAGGCTCTCTAATATGAGGGAATACCAGTAAAACAGTGATGAAAACCATAGGTACGAATATCTGCAAGTGGCTCACATGAAAGCATTTACTGCTTTTCATGCACATGTATTAAACCATAGTGGAAAGGAGCCTTTCTCTGAAAATGCATTAATTATTTGACACTGGTTTTCCTCAGATTTTTTTTTTTTTTTTGCTATGGGATGCGAGTGAAAGATTACAGCTGAAAAAATGATCATCATACTTGAGGTAGGCTCACAGAATCTTTTCTTATGTTCTGTGTGAAGTTGTCTTGAACCGAAACCTCTGCTCCTTAAGGATTAAGGGATTGAAAAGCAAAGACTGAAGCTGCTGTAATTTAAACCCAGCCATTCTCTAGCACAAAGGTGCAAAATGGACTGAGTCAATCTGCTTCTTTGCTAGTTCACCTAAGAAATAATTTTACCTTTTGAAAGTTTTATATTATTAACATTCCAAAGATGTCACTATCTTTAAAGGAAATTTATTCTCTTGATTTTTAAGCATGAGATCAGAGCCATGAGACATGGAATAGGGGAACATGGTTTCAAATTGCAATTTACAACGTTTCTGAAAAATTCCATCTATATGATGTATGGATAAATCATAAAGATAAAATTAATCAATTAATTTCACAAAGGTGGATTTTCTTTTGTATAAAAATATCTTGTCTCCAGAAATTCTTGCAGAGCAATTTTATACTGCTATTTCAAAAAAAGGTTTTACATTACTAAAGAGTCATAAAAAGTATCAGATGAAACAAACTTAGTTCCAAGGGCTGCAAGAGAAGAGGGAGCATTATGTTATATTGCAGATAATTAATACATTCACTAGACAGAAAAAATCCAGTTAATTACTGGGTGCATGTTAGCTGATTGCAGGTTCTGAGTTTCAGTAACAAAATTAACTGAATTCACATTTCAGGTTGCTCGTTTCTTTTTAAAGTTTGTCACAAGGGCTCGGTACATAATTCTAATCAAAACAAATCAAAACTTGTTTTTAAAAATTATTCCCAGTGGGAAAGCACCGTATCCAGCAGAAAACGGAGACCCAGCAGCGTGGTTTGGGCACCACTGTGCCGTGCAAGGGACCTGTCTTTGATTACTGGGTCTAACGCTCTGCTTGTCGATGAGCGCTCCCCGCTGTGACGCTCAGCTTGTGAGAGGAGAGCAGTTCTGCAGCTTTGGGGAGCGCAGCCCCTCAGAGCCACTTCCTTGGAAGCTGCTCTAGTTCAGGCAGAAGTGGGCTCCTCCAACCCTCCCACTGGTGTATTGGCTGTGGAGGCTTATGTAGAGGGAAATAAGGGAGTTGCACTTCTTCGGAAGTTTGGAGAAGTTTGTTTTTTTTTTTCCTGGGGGAAAACACATAAACATATCCTCTTGTGATATGTGTCAAAATTTACTACCTAGAGGAGCAAGCGTAGCCCCTAGAATTACTTCTATCGGCTTTGGACTACATTGCATAATTTCCATTTTGGTGAGGAAAAGTCACATAAGTGGTTGCATATTTGTGTTTGTAAATCATCTCCTATCACCGATTTAAAATTGTGACCCACTGTTTATCCATACATTTGATGTGGAGCTAGCAACCAACAATAATATGTGCTTGCCAGCACTTCCCATTTATAACTTCAAAGCCTAACCTGGAGGACCACCCTCTCAAGAGACAGAAGCAATTCATTTTCCATATTCAATGTGCTTCTCTTGAGAGAAAAAAAACCACCAGTCATGGCAAATTGTGTTGAATGATACAAGGGAAAGCTAGTTTTATCGCATGGGCAGCTGACACAAAACTCTTCCACTTATCTTAGGTTGGATGGGGACTGAGTTCAGAGATGAAAGGTCAGTACTTTATCCACTAAGCCCTCTAGATATTCCAAAATCCCCAGTACATTACAAATTTGAACAGTTTAAGCTCTCTTAAATAAAAGAATCTCTTCTCGAGGTAAAGTATACAGTGTATATAGATACAGCCCAGGAGAAACATGTGAAAGGTCAGAGATGTGACCTTTTAACGTCAATAGTTTTATTTATTGACAAGAAGTCCAGTTTAAAGGGCTTAATGAAAAAGCAAGACAAGAATCGAGGAATCTGTTAAACTGCATAAATTTGACTGCCTAAATAAATTGTACTGTGTGCCTCAGAAATTGCAATTGCCATTAATGTTTTCTGGGGCTTATTCTTAGCAGAGAAAGCAGCTTCAGAAATGAACAGCACACTGGTTACACTGACAAACCACAAGCTAGTTACTCGATTTTCCTAATATGACATAAGGCAATTGAAGTGGTATTTTTATTTTTCTTGATATTTTCTTTCATGTCATTTAATTATTCTGTTATCCCAAGTAAGAAAAAAAGAGATTGCATCAGTATACACTTTGTATTTAGAGCTTGCTCTCACTGAAATCAGTAGAGAAAAACAAGACAGGATGGTATCAATAAAGATTTCTGATTATGTTTTATATTTTATTTTATTTTATTGTACTCCTCATATTTGTTCAAGAACACACCAGAGAATTCTAGTTAGTACATGCTTTGTCAGAACAGTTGTACTTTATACTGTCTCTCTAATAGATGATTTTCTGATATTGCAATAGTGCACTCAGAAATACTTACATATATACTATACAGATAATACAACTAGTATATAGCTAACACAACTAGTAGTTTCATATCAATATAATAAATATTGATAATGTTCATATGTACAGATTTTTAGTGATCCTAAGCACTACCAGATTCTATTGAAAATATTGAGTGTTGTAGCTCAGATGTTTGGAATATAAAGCCATTTAGATCTCAAAAATGTTTTTCCTCCTCATCAAGTGCAATCTAAGAGTTTTGAAATTAAAAATAAAATTAAAAAACTTGTTTCCTGCATCACTTTGGCCTTTTGCAATGCTATTTATAGCCTATAGCATTTTGTTTAGGTGAATCAGTTATATGCATCCTCAAGTGCAGGTTTTACATTCATGGATGTTTGGATTTTGTCATTTCAGTAATAATGTCTGATATTTTAGTTCAATTTTACAGCTTCTCCTCTGAAAAGCCTTTTGTGATGTAGTTTAGAGACATTGTGAATGGGCATCAAGACACACAAATTGAGAACAGAGGGAGAAGAAACAAAGCTGGATTAAAGGTTGCCTTGAACTGATAGAGCTCTGGCCCAAGGACTCTGCATTCTTGTTTAAAATGCCTTGATGTTAATACTGATCATTTCATCTGTAGTGGTTTTATGATTTTTTTTTTTCTGTAAAATGAGAACAAGACAAATTGGGAGCATCTATAATGAGAGAAACTGGATAGGGCAACACAACAAAGTGTGCTAGTACTACTTCTTCTGGTAATCTTTTCATCTTATTCCTGTTTCTTTTCTTACCAGTGTGCTAAAATGCTTTTGTAAATTGATATTGATATTTTTTCATAGAAATACTAAATAATACCACACCTTTAAAACCGCTTTGCTTATGAAACTTTGTAGCCTAATTAATTCAGCAAGATCTCCTGTCAATATTTCAGACTACCTACAGCATGACACCATCACTCCGTTTGATCTTTCATGCCACAAAATATGCTATTTGTATTTGTATCTTACAGACATTTTTAATGATCTCTGAGGTTAGACAAACTATTGATGAAAGATTTCTTGATCAAAACAGATACTTGGTTTTATCCTTAGATAACTGTGCAAGCTTTACACTACCAGCTTACTCACCAGCTTCAGTCTGAAGGGTGAAGCCTGTTCATGACACAACCTGTAACAACTTCACATTTGCAGGGCTTTTTTCCTGTATTTTAAACATCAGTGCTCAGCCTCATTACAAGTGAAGCAGATGAACACTGAATCACCAGTTCTTTCACACCTGCGACAAAACATTAACTAGACACTCCTTTGAAGGAAATATAGAATTGCTTGATAGATGTATCTCATTTCTTCATTGTTTAAATTATCTCATTGGAAAGAAATTTCATGCACAAAGAATATGTGCACATGCAATGAGCTAAATTATGAGCAAATTCTCTGGTGTCATTCTGGCTTATTTTTAAGAAGAGCTGGAATGTCCCTCAGTTAATCTGCATTATATTGTGCAGACTAGTTTTTATGTAGTCTCATCACTGTGGTGAAATGACTGTTTATCAAAGGTCAGTTACAGTACTCAGAGCCTGACAATGCACTGAAAGGTAGGAGAAGATGAGTAATTTGGAACCTTAATAAAGAAATTTTGCTTTATTTGTGCCTAACCTTGAAAAACACTCACAGATTTCAACTATTATGCGGCATGCAGCAGTAAACTTCTCAAGGGCCTTTTGTCTGCACACCTCACTGCTGCCAGAGGCTCATTGTCTGCTCTTAGTAAGTGCAGTAATACAGGATGGGTGTTTATTGTATTTATTGACAAGTGCCTTTTGTTTTCCTTGCTATTTTTTTTCCTCTCCCAGATCTTGATGAACATTCTAGCCTTCCTAGTTTCCTTTCTTTCATTTCATTTTAATAAGCATTTGGAGGCGTCATTCCAGAAATGCCAAAGAAAGGAACTTTTTTCTTCCTGAGCTTCTGGACAGATAATTTTTACCTACTGAGTGCAGTACTAGTGTCTGAAGCACACATTAAAAGAATAAATGGCTCTACTCCAGTTCCACACATGGTAAATGTGTTCTCCTGATACTGCCTTACCCTGTCACATTAACAAATATATATTTCTTGAAGTTTGCAAATAGGACCTGGTAAAAGTTCTGATAAAATGAAGAAAGATTTAAAGGTTTTGTTTTGGGGTCTTTTTTCTTTAAAATGTTGGAGAAGGTCTTTTGATGTTATGGCATCAGGAAGAGTTGTATAAGATTGTTATTAAGGGAGTTTTAACCTCAAGAACTAAGTTTTTACATTGTTGAGCACTCATAACACTGAATTTTCAGCATCTGTGAAGACACAGCCTCGTGTTTGCTTGCTGATTTCTGAAAAAATCAGAATGTGTCATCATCTCAGGGTGCTCCTTTCTTTTTTTTCCCTATCTCTAAATTGAGATAAATCCAGAGCTGACAAGTGTTCAGATAAATTTTGGAACAGACTGGATATCTTGGCCAAATAATAAAAATCTAAACAAACAAACAGTTAAGCAAACAAAGACATGGAAGAAAAAATATTATCTATTTAAATCCCTTTGCACCTAATGGGAGTTCAATACCTAAACATTTTCCTTATGTTGGAAGGCTTCCCCATTTTACATGAACTCACAAATAGTACTTAGGTAAGTGTTGTAAGATGAATTCTGCTTTTAGCTAAAACCCATGGTTTGCTCATGCTTTTTCTTTGAACTATATATATTAAAATATCAGAAGTTCAAATATATTTTACTTAAATAATCTGTGTCCTGAAATTCTGCATCATAATATAAAGGTGAACTGGAAAGAAGATGTGTACACTGCCATGGAAGTTGTGAGAACATGTTGTACTAGTACCTTAGCTGTCACTCCAGACAGTCAAATGAAGTAAGTCAATGGATCTATGGTACAGAGGTCAGAGTGGCAGTATTTCTGAAGAATTCAGAGAAGCTGTCTGGAGACTGCTAGTGTGTGAGATGGAGGAAGAAAGAGAAAGATGAGCAATGAATTCCCTAAAGCTATTCTCCTGACTGTGTTCCATAATAAATTTTAAATGTGTGTCATAGTGGGGTAGAGGGGTCAGATTTACTAATAATTTGCATTAACATTTGTAATATCTATTTTTTATGAGCATGATTGCTTTTAAAGTTTTGCAAGTTTATATTCTTCCCCAGTAAATTCAGATTTTTTTACTGGCTATGCCATTCACTGTTATTATATACTTTATCTGCATCTTTTATATATGAAATGAAGAGGCTGCTATATCCTTCTTCTTACTCTTTTCTTTGCCTGACTGCTTAACAGACAGAAACTGCTGTAATCTGTCACAGCATCAACCACTGAATGGGGGAGCGGATGTTTTCCCCACAGAACCTAGACAATAACTCTGGACAGGAGGAAAATGGACTAACACAAGGATCTGATGAGAGAGTGCCTTTCCTCCAATGACCCAGCTGGCTTGCTCATGACAAAGCTTTTACAGGACATAACATAAATGAAATAAGAAGAATGAAGCATTAAACAATGTAGCCAAGGAGAGAGGAGAAAGAGGAACTGAAGGAAGGCAGACTCTATCTGAGGAGCGGCAAAAGGCAATATTGCCTGTGCGATTGTTCCAGCCTTCACAAAGGCGATTGTTTGCCTAGCTGGGAGCCGCCGGAAAGGATTAGCAGTTTTTCAGGGCAGACAACACCCCCACAATCCCACCTCGGGGTATCTCAGGTGTGAAGTGGGGGCTTGGGGAGAGGGCAATGGTGCAGGCTCAATTGGCCAGTAGTGCCCTTGGCTGACATCGTAGTTTATTTGTGAGCTTATTAAGCCTGGCCAGTCCTTTGGGGACACTCTTGGCAAAGGTCACAAAAGACAAGATTTTGCATAATGAATGCATTAAAATCTTTTTGTTAGTGCATGGGGAGCAAGAGGATAATGGCAATGAAGCTTTGGAATACAGGAAAGGAGGTAAAAGAAAATTAGTCCCTGAGGTAGCAAATATGATCACCATGTGGACTTGGGTTTCTATTTTAGCAAGTAAGCCCTGAGAGAAAAAAAGTGCTTGGAAACATGCTGCCTTTTATTTAGATCCATAGCTACTGCACTGAAGGAGTATGCCACAAAGGGCAAAAATGCCACTCCTGTCTATGATAAGTCATTTATATGGAAAGATCCCAGACAGTGAATAGGAAAAAATGAAGAATGCTGTGCACATTTTGCAGATCTCAAAGAATGGGATAGGGAAGAAAGAAAAAAAACCACAACAAACTATGCCATATCAGCATGTAGGCTATAAATTGTACTTAGTTATCATAAATTCAAGCTGAAAATAAAGTTAACATTATCAGATTTTGACCACGAGTTTCCTATGGGATTGATGTCATAATATAGCCAAAAGGACCTAGATGCACCTTTCCTGGCACTTTATTAAAGACCCAAATTGGGTGGCAAGGATAAGCAAGTTTAGGTACACATGTGAAGATGGCAAGGTCTCACAACTCAATAACCCGGCGATTCGAAAGACTCAGGGCTGATAAAAGATAGAAACACCAGCTATCAGGGTCAGTTCAAGGGTGCTGTAAAGAGAACCAAATCCCACTGAAAACAGATAAAGTGTGACTCCAGTTGCTAAGGTACCTTAATCTGATGAAAGCTAAGTTGTATGAATTTTTTAAGGGTTTATCATTCTTTGCACTGGTCCAAATATGCGATCTTAAGCAACAAGAAGAAAGCTAGAAGAGGATTTAGGAATAGAGTTGCTGGTCCATTTGAGCACATCAGTGCTGTGTTCAGGTAAGTTTGGGCAGGAGGAAAAATCAATTAATAACTACATCAATTTGCTAGGATGTTTTCAATCAGTCTATAAAGTTTTCTAATGATCCTGATAAGGGCATACTTTTGGCAAAGCCAAATATAGAAACTGCTGGGTCTTAGTCATCAGTAGACAATTTAGAAAAGCAAGTTCACATCTATTTGTAATCGTTCAAGTATATCTTTACAATGCACTCATTTTAAAGTCTATGAGCACTTGCAAAGGTCCACTAATGATAATTTTGTGTCCTCAGAACATATTTGCTCTATCTTGTTTTGGAATTTTTGTTTCTCTAGAAAATATGAGTATTAAATGATATATTTTATCTCACCTTGCCTCTGTTTGTGCCTCTGTTACTCACCGCTTTTGTCTCAGCAGATGATGCCACTGGTAACCAGCTTATACCTTTGAACAGAAAGTTCAGCAGCATCACTTGGAATTCTGTGTTACTTATTCCTGATGATTTTGCATTGATTGCAGGATCCACAATGGTTCTGGCAAGGTGACAAACTCAACTCTAAATGCCCAATCTTTCAGCAATCTTTGTAGCATTTTGAAATCTTCTTTTACTAAGATGCCTCAAGGATCATTATGCAATTCCAAGCAAATTCTTTAGTGGTAGAGACTAGCAATTAAAAACTATTAAGATTTGAAGCTTTTGTATTTGCAGATAATAGGTGAAAGTCACATCCAATTTTAACTCTCAGAGCGTGCCTAAAGAAATCATATTAATCTAGTCCCGTTTGTATTGGAAAACCCTTATCTGGACCTAATATCCTAAAATGAGTTTATGTTCTTGTATAGTATCCACACATACATCATTTGGAACAGAAGGAAAAGATGGCATGCTGTGCAATGTGTTGTGCATGAGTTTCCAAAGTATTGACTGAGACAACCCACATGGCTATTCTCCCTCTTCGGCAGGAAAAAAAAAGAAAAAAAAAAAAGTGGATTAGAACCATAGAAAAGTGGTTTGAGAAGTGATTTGCTTCATGTCGGGCTTTTTTTGGATTTGGTTTTTATACTTTTTTTTTTCACTTAATTTCTTGTTCAACATTTCAATTTTCCTAAATTTATTTCATAAATGGAGAAACATATGAACTATCTTCACGGATATGACAAGATATCATCTAAATTTCTGTTTGAATAAATATTGTAGAAATACTTAGCACATTATAGAAAGATTTTTAGCTGAAAGATGAGGGGGATACATTGCTTTACAACCTGGACAACTACCTGTGTTTTATTCTCTCCCAGTGAGCGCTTAGAATTCCTGTCACTGTAACTAGAACACTTTTCATCTGGTTTCAGATCACTGATAACACATTACAAGTTCATCAGAGCACAATGCAAATGAATGCAAAACTTATTAAATGAATGCTCTCAAAAAAGAGTTAGTCAGTGGTAAATCATCATCAAATGGAAGTGATCCTAGAAGGCTCCTCAGGGATCAACATTAGACTCAGCATTATTCAACATTTTCACCCATGAGTTAAAACATAAACATAAATCATTCTTAGAAAATTTGTGGGTGGCAGAAAGATTGGAGAATCAGTAAATAATAATGAGGACAACACAGCTGTAAACTGCATTCTGAATTACTGGCAAAATGAGATCATTCAAAAACTAATAAAAAAGCCAGCCCATGTTGCAAAAAGATCCGGGCCAGCCCAGCAGGATGGGGATCTTTGTTCAGAAATGCATTGACTGAGGGAGCTCTAAGTATCATAGTGAAGAGGCAACCAAAGGCATAGTGCTGAAAAACAGCAATTGTAATGCCATAAATAAACAAGTGAGAAACAGGATCGAAAATGTGTGTATCTTTATTGGGCAATAATGAGACAAATAAGAAAACACTTTGCCCTTTTCTGTTGTTCACAGTTTAAAGAGTTTTGGTTTGTTGGGTTATCTTTAAATGTGGAGATGTTGTAGAAAAGAGATAGAAGACTATTCAAGTTTGGATAAAATGCCCACAGGGAGACACTGTAAGAGCTTGACTTATTTAGTCTATCAAAAAGAAGATTGAGCAGTGACTTGACTGGGAGGTAACTGTGAAAGTATAAATACTCCCACAATGTGAAAACACAAAGTACTGAATTTAAACAGGCAAAGAAAGGGATAACAAGAACTAAAGGCTGGAAGCTGAGCTAAGCCACATGTTAACCATGAGTGGTTAACCACTGGAACAAGTTATAAAACGGTATGATCACTTCCCTATCTTTTAATGTCTACAGATCAAGATGGATTCTCTTGCTGGAAGCACAAGTTATTGGCCTCAGGACAGACCAATGGGATAAAATGTGAAGGCTGATGATGGAAAGACCATAGCGCAATACAATGACCTCTCCTGGTGTTAGCTGCTAAGAAAAAAAATACACAAATAATAACCTCATTGTATTTATCTCAAATTCCATGTATTGTGTTTAAGACCAATTCTTATACTGCTTCTGTCAGACGTGGTCTAAATCTTCAAGTTTTAAATAAACCACTGTAATAAAATGTCTTTCGAACATGTTCGAGAGAAAATGTATTAGAGTGAAAGTGGGAATATTATGAAAATTATTATTAAAATTAAAATGGTGTTCATAGTTGTAGCAGTCTTGTCATAATGCGTGAACAGTTAAGGTATCATTACTTAGTCCATTGTCTGAGCAAGTAGGTTCATATCAGGGCTAGTTTTGTTTAAACAAAATCTCAGCCTAGCTTTATATTTTCTAGCCATTTCTATCAGTAAATGGGTCACCTCACTCTAACACAGCTGTGACAAGCTCAATAGTGCAGCTTCAAGGTATCATCTTTTCAGATGACAGAGTAAACATACTCATTTGCTATTCCAGGATGAATGAAAAGGATTGTGGATCATCCTCCATAGATAATCAGGACTCTCTTTCTGTCTGGGATTGGAAAAAACATTAACTCCAAATCACAGAAATATAAAATGTCTTGATGCATGTGAAGAGAGCATCATCTAAATTTCAATTTGAACAAATGTTGCAGATATACTTGACATATTGTAGAAGGGCTTTCAGCTGATGGGTTAGGTGCATGTACTGCCTTACAACCTGGGCAACTGCTGATGCACTGGGGAGTTGCTGGATTGAAGGATTAGGCGAAAGAGTAGGGCTATTCTGCTAGATACAAAGAAGCTTTAAGCCACTGGTAAATTAGCAGAAAGGGGGAAGGCAATAGCATCAGTCTATATGTGCTTTTCTCTAAGAAGAGACAAGAGAATAGAAACAATCAGGTACAGACTTGTGATTCTTCATAAATATTGTGAAGACCAAAAAAGGCTTTTTTTTTTCCTTATAATGAATCAAACACAGGTCATGGCTTTCTTGCAGAAGCTGATCAAATTTTACGATATTGACTCAGAAGTTATCAGTGTTAGGGCCAATTAGTGAAGTAGTTCAAAACTGTCCTAACTCTGCCCAGGATTTGACTTAATTTTGTGGCTTATTGTAGTTTAAATTTACAATGTTTTTGACCTATAGTACATAAATTTAAAAACAAGTCTTTCTAATGTGGTATAAAATTATATCCACCAAGGCTACAGA